>APFE031104445.1:0-16536 GCA_000404065.3 Pinus taeda | reverse complement strand
TGTAGTCCTTGTGTCCCCCACATAGGAATGCATTCATTTATCTTTCATATTAACTTTTCATGTCAACAAAACTTTCCAAGCAAAGCATGCAAGGCTAAAAGCACATAGAGATGAGGTGAAATATAGACCATCTCTGCCTAGCAAAGTCAAATGGTGCAAAGCTTTTAAAGAGGATGATGAAATTAATAGGCTTTTACAAGTCTTTGATGGCCCAGTCAATGGGCGGTTTTTGAAACTTTATTTCATTTAAGGCTTTAAAGCCTTGGTATTGTAAATATGTTTTTTCTAGTGTTTATTTTCATTGCAAAATAGACTCCATGCCTAATGGAACATTGGGAGGAAGGTTTGATGTTGTTTTTATAGGAAAGGCATTGATTTGTGATTCTTGAAACCTCACAGGGATGATTTCATCCCCAAAAGAAGCCAGTGTTAGCCTTGGAAGCATTTGGCCCAAAAATGGATCCAAAACACTACTGAAGGCTTTGAAATTTGCTTAAGGATCATTCAAAGATCAAAACTAGCACATGCCAAGAACCCTTATCATGGCGGAAAAGCACTATTGGGTGGATAAAACACTCAAAAAATAGTGAAAAACCATTATCGCAGGCATAGACAATGCAATGCATAGTAGCTGTTAGATCTGGCCGATCAACGGTCCAGATCTAAGCAGAAAAATGCAATTGGTGCTACACAGAGGAGGACTTAAGGTTGGGCGGCGGACACCCCCAATTAGCGATCTCCGATGATCAGATCGGCGAGTCACAATCGATGGAGGAAGTAGGCAGAGTAAGTGTGTAGAGTTATGGCAATCAGCGATGCAATGTGGACCATCGATCAAGCGCGCAGATAGACGGCCCACATCGCGTGGCAGGGCCGCAATTAGCGGGGACATATGCCATGTTATATGGAAAACATCTAGCATGAGTGACATGCGATTGCGATTGATCGCATCCCTAATCGCATCGGCTACACATGGGAGCTGGCATATACACACATTGTGACCTAACGAACCAGACCTGACGACATTATAAGTATTATTTCATAATATTTGAGGTCCGCAGGAAGGCCATTTCTAATGTATTTTCACAGTTTTTCGTATTTCAAAGGAATACAAAGGGAACCTTAGACTTGTGATATGCAACAAGACCTGGACCCTTTCGGGTCCGGGAAGGGAAATATATAATATTTGAAGTTTGGAGGGAGCCATTTTCAATGTATTTCCCGTGTTTTTTAATTATTTCAAAATACAAAGAGAACACAGGGACAGGCTGTGTGTGACTTGCGATAGCGACCCAGAGGGCAGACTCGATGGGAGAATAACCCAGTTTTGAGGGCTTTTGAAGTCTGGAAGAATAGAGATGGGTGAGATTTTGTTGTGTGTAGCATTTTCTGTGTAAAAATAGGAAAACAATATTTAAACATTTAAAGGGATCACAGAGGCCCGAAGACCCATTCTACCACATAGCAAAGGTCGAGAAGTAGTTACCAAGAGGCAGGGGCTAGAAAGGGAAAAAGGGGGCCACAACATGATGCAACCCGAAACAAACAATCATGGGGTAGACAATGTAGCTCATCCAAAACAATAGAAGCGATCATGGAGTAGACAGCGCAACTCATCCAAACAAATATAATGGTCATGGAGCATCACTTGCACGAGCGAGCTCCCAAACAACACAACAAGTTACTAGAAATCAGTTACCTTGTTGTCAGAAGAAGAAACCTCCAAGCCCACGCTTGCCTAGTTAGGGCATCAAACAGTTAAAGGGACAAAGAGTATAGATTAAGACTCTGAGCCTTTGAGAGCTCAACAACATTGTAAATGGCCTATAAATGGCTGAAAGCTAAATGTAATAACGGTTCAACTTCTGGAGACTATTGAGACTTTGCTACTCAGGCCTCTCATCTTCATTCTAACAAATATAAGCTTCTTTTGTTGTTATATGATCAATGTCCATTTTCTCTTCTGTTCTAAGCTTGCACTTGAATAGGTTGTTCATGCTTTCTTCTTTGTCTAATGCTAGATAATTCTCATCTTATCTCTGCATTGATAAATTAGATTAGCAAGTTTCTTTTACTTCCTGTATCTAGCCATTCATATGTGTTTATATATGCATTTGCTGGTACAGTCGGTATTCTCCATCTGTTCATTGAATCTACAAACTATTGAGCATTAATGGTCTAAAGCCTTGTAAATCTAAGGGTATTCCTGCATGTCTTGAGTAAAAACAGAGTTGAAATGGTTATTTGGTTTGATCCAAACCATCATTCATTCCAATAGTCCATAGAACAATATTGAAGATTATATGTTACCAGGCATCTCTGAGCCGCATCCTAGGAGAGTTTCCTGGAGTGATAATAGGGAAGTCATGAAGTCAATTCTCCTTGACGCTCTTGGGGTTAGGCCCTGCTTGTTTGGCCAATGAGAAGATCCCTTCGGTTCTACTCCCTTCGCATTGATCTACCTATATTTTCTGTGGATGTAGCGCCCCTAGTGTCCCCGAACCACCCTTCTAAAAAAATAAGAAATCACGAGGTTCGAATCACCTCGATGCCCTTGGAGTTAGCCCTGCTTTTTTGGCCATCGAGTAGATCCCTTCAATTCTACTACCTTCAGATTGATCTATCTAGATTTTCTGTACCTTTAAAAAAAATTGAACATGAATGAACAAATTGATAACCATTGTGTTTAACTAATGGACATAACTAACTTTAAAATAGGGAGAAACCATAATTATTGAAAGAATTTAGTTTACTTAGAATTGCATTTTGTTTATTGGAGTTGTAAACATGTTTAACATTTTTGTGTATGATTTTCAACCATATTTTAGTGTTTTTTGGGAGAAAGGTTGAGTGGTGAAAGCGACTTTGACATGTAATTTAAAGCGTTCTTGTCATGGTGTAGGAGTGTAAAGTATCCCAGAAATTACATTGTGTATAACATCCAGAGGAAATGTATATTTAGGTAAGTAAGTTCCTAAGAGGGAAAATGTTCAAATCGGGCATTTAAGAGTTTGTAGAACATGTTACAATTCTAAAGAGGAGATCCAATTAGAAGAAAGTTTTTTGAATTGTCAAGTAAATAATGCTACACATGGCTTGAAGGCTTTTAACTAAACTACATAATTGAATTGTATTCTTGGTAACTTTGATGATGGAAAAATGTAACGGAGTACAAAAGTTTGTTGGTTTGTCACTTGATTATGTTTTTAAGTCATCATTAGTGGGGTGTACTTAGTCGACTTTTTCCATTCCAAACCCAGTTGAACCTATTAGGGAAGGCCTCTAATTTCATTCGGTAATAGACTTTGTCAATGCCAAGCCCAATCGGCCCTCTTGAGTGAAGGATATCAATTCAATTGTTGGTAGTACCATGTGAAATTTAATAGAATTTTTATGTTAAATGGAAAAATATCTATCAACCAATAAAAAAGAGTCTAGAAAATTATCAACACTTACTTCTTAGTTCTTATATAGGATGTAATAATGGAATAAACATAGGTCCATTGATTAAGTATTTCAATGTCCAAGAAAATATTTTTTATGAAAATAATTTTGTATAGATTTTAAAATAATTTGGAAATCCTATAAATATGAACAAAGTTAACTATTTTTTTAACTTCAATACATAAAGTTGATTGTGTAAATACATCAATTATTGTGTGAGATAGAAATAGCTCAAGCATACACTAAACTAGGAGCTATTTTAGTTGGATCAAATCTTTCAAATACAACTAGTTAATAACCACAATTTCAACAATTACAAATCTCTCAAATGCAAATGCAACAATTACATTTAATGATGAGGAACATCATTCAATATGCACAATACAAGTAGGAGTTAAACTTCGCTCATATCAATCAATCAAATTTCTTAAATATTCTAGAATAAATCACCCAAGGTACTCTAAAGAAACCATGTGTATCTTTGTGTACCACCATCAAGATCATTTTGAATTCCCGCGACATTCTTGTTTTGTTATTTTTTGGAAGGTTTGAACCACTAAATTACTACATGCCCTCAAATGGTGTGTACATCTTCTTGTACCACCATAATGATCATACGCTAATTCTAGAGTTTTTGATATTAAATGAGACGTTTAGATAAGATTGTATACTAGTATATCATATAAATTGGAAATAACAAATGAATCTATAAAAGGATATAGTATAACATTCATTAAACTCATTAATGTGGTTGGTGCATTATAGAGGCCAAATGTAATGACTAATCACTCATACAAACATTACCTAATTGTGAAGGTGGTCTTCTAGATATCTTCTTCTTTGACTCGAACTTGGTGATATTCAAACTTCAATTCCAACTTGCTGAAGTTTTTTCTTTCTGTAATTGGTCTAACAGATCATCTATCCTTTGTAGAAGGTACTTGTTCATTACTATAACTTTATTCAGTGCCCTATGATCAATACAAATCCACCAAGTCATATTCTTTTTTCATATAATGATTATGGGTGATCCACATGGTGATGTACTCGATCGAACGACACCCTCTTCGAGTAGCTACTAGGATTGTTTCTTCACCTCACTCTTATAATAAACTTTTTATGCAACCCAATGTTTAGCAATGGGGAATCCGGTAATAGCTGGAGCTTGTGTTCCACTTCCCTCTCTGTTGGTAACTCATGAGGGTCATGAAACACATCCCTATATGCCTATAAAAACTTGTCCAGTTGTTGTTTATGTTTCTTAGTACACCCCTCCAAGGATACCTTGCCCCTTACTGACTCTGCTATAGACTAATTTTCTCTTAAAAATAGTAAAATTTACTGCTTGCTGCAACTGATTAGTTTCTTGTCTTGGCTTGCACTTACTAATGAACATTTTGACTTGCCTTTGAGCATGTTTATGGTGAACAATTTTCCATCCTTGACAAACCAATATTGGTTTGATCTCCAGATGAATATTGCATCCCGCATATAAATGTTTAGACTCCCAAACACTGCTTTTCATGCATCAATGGGAACCACATCTAGTTCTACTTCATTAACAAAATCAACACTCATAACAAATATAATTTTGCACTTTTTTGTTACCTTTAACTCTGTAACCTTATTTACCCATCCCAGCAGATATGGGCTTGGATAACCACAAACCTTCAATCCTAACTTATTGACTAGGTTAGTTGCAATGATAATCTTCTACAATCCTCATTCAAATAGAGCATCAATTTTTGTCTTCTTGACCTATATCTTTATGTAGAAGAATTTAGTCATTTTTTTCTCTTCTTGATGTTGAAGGCTACTGAGATTCACCTCCTTCTGCACTAATTGATAGATGATTTTCTCATCCACGTCTGAGTTTATTTCAAACTAGTTTCTTGAATCAATGCTCATGACATTCTTCTTATCATTGTCTTTGTTTTTTTTCTTTGGGCTAAGCTATGGATGCAACTTACAACACTTATCCTCTATATGATTGTTAAGGTTACAGTGGTTGTAGTGTTTGTTGGGATTCTTACATTGGTGTGTTATGGCTATCATTTTTTTCATCTTTCCCCCATTTCAACTTTTTTCCCCTCCTTAGAAACATCCTTGTACTCCTTCTACTTCATCCACTTGATTTCCCTTTCTTTATGTCTATGATTCTAGGTATTTTCGCTATACATAAACCTCATCCACTGATTTGGGCTTAAACAATATCACTTGCTGCCACAAATGGTTGTGTTGACCCAAAAATACTAAAGAAGTAAACTTAGGCTCTTTGGGTAGATACCTAACATTATGACCATCTTTCTAAACTCTATGGTGTACTCCTATATATTTTACCCTTGCTTTTACCTAAAGTAGTGCCACTAAATCCACTAGTCCTATACAAAACCTGATAGAGTTAAATTATGACTTTATGAGAGTTTTAAAGTCTTCCCAATTAGTCACTATAGGATCTCCCTCCATCCTCATAGTCTCTGTGTGGTTTTACCATTACGCTAAGGCACGACACTCTAATTTCAGCCACGTGAATTGAATCATCTATTCATCCTAGACTATATGATCAGGACTACAATAAATTTTGAATTGCTGCAATCCATGATTTAACCTCAGAGCATTGATCTCGCCTTGGTATATCTTTATATCAACCTTCACTTTCATTTTGAATAAGGATTGTGAATTGTTCATGGCACTTGAACTAGATTTATCTCTTTCAAGTACTTTCTTGGATTGATTCTCTATTTCTTCCTAATCTCCCCTATGATTTGTCCTCTCCATCAAAAGCCTAATATTCTTCGAATAGCGCAATCTTATTTATCAGGGTTGACATCAGGATATTCACATCATGGCTAATATTTGCAACGTTTGATTCCAGCCGTGAAAACCTCTCCTCTACAAGATGAAGATGGTTATTTATAGATTTGTCGACAAAGACTAGTGTTTTTTGACTTTTGGCTTAGCCAATCTAGATTCCTTATAATTCTACACAATATACTCAAAGAAACTTTTCATAATATTAATATGATTTGTAAACTGATATGGATATTCCACTTGGTAGTTCATCACAACAAATATGATAAAACTATACTTAAAAATATGAAATCTACACGATATATTTCTCTTTAGGTTTATGGATCTATAGATTATTATTTATTGTGTATGAATGCAAATTAAAATTTATGCAGGAAATAGAGAACAACCAAATAAAAGCTCACAAACACATTTGACACAAGATATATTCTAGAAAACTTTTTCAGGAGAAAACCAACACAATAAAAACTCACAAACACATTTGACACAAGAAATATTTTAGGAAACCTTTTATGAAAAAACGGAATTAGAAGATAAAACCATTCCACTCTCTTTTTCTTTTTTTTCTTGAATGAAAAAAAATAAATAATCGAATAAATTTTTAAAATAAAATTTCTCCAACCTTATCATTAAATTTAATGTTAATAATATTATTTCTAATTATAAAATAAAATTAAATATCCTCTCTACTTATAGGTTAAATATATTTAAAATGAAAAAGAATTTTAATTTTCTCACATATGTGTTGTAAATAGATTTTTTAATAACAATGACTTTAATAATATTGAAAATTTTCAAAATAATACAATCTTTACATCTAAATTGACTATAATTTTTGAAAAATGATGTGTTGCGTGATCTTTACTCTCTTACTTTTCTTAGATATAGGAGCTTTGGGAAGGAAATTAATGTTAGCCTTTTAAATTATAATATTTACGCCGTAAGGCGTTTCCATCTGAAATCCATCCCGCTTTCTGCCTACCTGTCATCTTTGTACACCACACGATGAGATGTTAGACGATTAGAAAGACTTGAGCCGTCGATCCTTGTGATTCTCTGTGTTTCCCTTGCTGCGAAGGAAAAAATCGTTAGAAAGACTTGAACCGTCGATCCTTGTGATTCTCTGTGTTTCCCTTGCTGCGAAGGAAAAAATCGTTCAGGGAAGAATCGTTCAGGTAAGGGTGGGTGCGGGGTTAACACCGTTTCGCCTCCATTAATGCCGACATATTTACAGTGGAAAATGGTCCATTTCAGGTTTAACGAGCAAGCCCAGGATGGCTACACAAGATGTCGAGAGGACTCAACAGCCGCGGTCTCCAATTCTTCTGCGCCATCGCCTCCTCCGGTTCTCACGCGTAAGTTCTATGAGATTTTGCCATTGCAGGTAGTGCCTGTTTTGCCGTGTTTGTGTTGAAATTGAGACATGTGTTTGTGTTGAAATTGAGGCATATTTGTGGGTGTTGCAGATCTGAAGATCACTGGGCTTCTAGTGCCCCTCGGCACACGAGAGTTAGCACACCAGCCGCTGACACAGTATGCACATGTTCATTGTTAACCCCACTAAAATCCATCCAGCCACCGCAGATTCTTTCAATGGATATTCATGGCCAATGCAAGATAAGAACTCTGGCATACATCCCTTAGCATAGTTTGATCAGAATCTCCCTTTCAGCAAAACTTGAATTTCCTCTTCCCAGGTGTATCCTTAATGAAAAGGTCTAACAAAAAAGCATGATCTTAAAAACTATGAAATCAGAACCTAGCACATTTCTCATCGAGCTTCAATGGGTCTTGGATCAAAACTATGCTGCACGTCACCATAGGGTCGAACCAAAAAAAAGGTACTGATATATTCTGCAATCTATATGTGACTCCCTTCGATTAGGAGAACATCTTTCCATGCTTCATAAAACATCCAAGAAAGGCCAGATGCCGGCATAACTTTGAGGCAACTTGCACTCCAACCCCTGTAAAGTCCTTTCAATCCTTCCTCCTCAATTATTGTTTTAATAATGTTAATCATGTTTGTTGGCTGCTTACCTTTTAGCATGCCAACCATGAGTCTTTTGCGAGCTACTTCCAGTGGAAAGCTTAATGCACTGGATGTAAGCCCTGCCCATATAGAAACAAGAAGTCAGGACTAAGTGGTTTACAATAAATTAATGAACTTCATAATAATAACTGAGGAAATCTTATGTGGATTAATAATTAACTACTTTGTTTTATTCCATTTAAAGTAGGCATAAGCTAGAAGGCGAACCCACCTCCAAAGGCTCCAATAAGAAGTGCTTCTACCCGGTCCAGAGACTTCTTGTTGCATGATCTGTAATATGCTCTCTTTGTTGACTCATGTACAAAATAATAAGATGTACTGTAGGGAACCATACCAATTATAGTGGGTACAAGGCCTGCATATAAAGCTCCTGGACCTTCTTCCTGTGATATTTTCCTTAGAGCGTGCCTGATGCTATGATACACTCCAGGATGCACAGTGAAACGGTCCTGATTTGCAAGATAAGAAAGAAATTACCTTTACTGAGTTGACTCACAGATTGCCAAAGAAATTCCTGCTTGAGTATGCAATATATCTAGAAATGTGACTTGGATCCTTAGTAGAATATCTATTTCAAGCACCTTTCTAGAAAGTTGTATAAAAACATTACTAGTTACAGAAGCAAAAAAACTACCTTCAAGACCTCCAAAGGATAGCAAGACAATGTGCCAGCGACGCCTGCAGCAGCACCACTTATAGCAACTGGGGAAATCCAGGATACTGGCAAATCTAGAGTCCGCCCAACAATTTGAACTCGGGGACATCCATTCTTCTCCCATTGGTCTTGGACATATGTTAAAAATCGTTTTGTAGATTCAAATGTGCAAAGCTCAATTGCTTGGGTAGGAACTATCCGAAGTAGATTAATGCCATTGCCAGCCCACAGCCCTTTCCAGCCTTGTTCTTTCATCACCTCTTTAAAACTCCCAACAATGTTCTTTGAACCAACACCTACAATCATCCTTGTCCTGGAGGAGACATTTGCAAAATACATTGGATTCCTTTTCCATCAAGCATAATGGGAGCAGCACGACATTACCTATTCTTACTGCTCTAACTAATTGCTCCTTCCTTGAACAGATACACATAGGTGAAAATCATCTTACTGGCACTATACCCTCTTCCATTCAACAGCTTTCCCGACTTTCTGTGTTCGATTTCAGCCACAATGAAATAGGTGGAAAAATACCACCAGAGATTGGCAAACTGGCTAATCTGACATATCTTAATTTAGAGTGGAATATCTTCAATGGATCCATTCCTTCAACACTGGGCAGACTTCAAAAGTTGGAAAGATTGTATTTGGACAAAAACAAGTTACGAGGAAGTATCCCAACGGAAATTGGCGGCATACAAAGATTAGGACTCTTATCTCTGAGCCAAAACAAGCTCTCTGGGCAAATTCCTCACTCTTTGGGTCAACTGAAACAGCTGAGAGACCTCTACCTTGATCAAAACAAATTATCTGGAAACATATCCCCGAATATAGGAGATTGCATGAGATTGGACGTGTTGGACTTGTCTCACAACACGTTTAATGGAAATATACCACGAACAGTTGCAGGTCTTCTAAATTTGCAATTCTTCTTCAACTTGTCCAGAAATTTATTAGAAGGCCCCCTGCCTCTTGAGATTAGCAAGATGACCATGGTTCAAGAAATAAATGTTGTTGTCAACGATTAACTGGTTCTGTTCCAAGCGAACTTGAAAGTTGCACAGAAGTACACTATCTCAATCTGCCGTGGAATTCATTTGATGGCCCAATTCCAGATTCAGTTGGGAAACTGGGATCTTTGGAGGACTTGGATTTCTCCGAAAACAATTTGTCACGCACAATACCTATGTCCCTAGAAAACCTTAAAATGCTTCACCATTTGAACTTCTCTTTCAATAAGTTGAAGGGGGAAGTTCCCAAAGGCGGGATTTTCAGAAGACATAGGAGTGGAGCATTCATGGGAAATCTCGGTCTCTGTGGACAATGGGTACAGTTGCAGGAAGGACATGGAGACATAATTCAAGGCCTAACCCATATACTATGAATTTGGATAAATATTGGTCCATATGTTATTTATATGCCTAAAATTGAGGTTTGGGTAGTGGAAAAGGTTAATGAGATTTCTGAGAATCAGGGAGGTGCAGGCCAAAGTGCTGGATCTCGAGCATGGATATACTGCTTCAGCAAGTGGATTCAATACTTGCGGATGTGTCGTTGGTATTTCTGGCTACTTGTGAGCTACCACTGACTGCTTTTCCCTTTCAGATAAGAAATTTCTTCATGAACCAAGACGTTGATGTATCTTCACTTGCATCCAAAAAGAATGTACCTTGCGTTTCTGTGCAACGACCTTCTACCTCAGATTATAAGTGTTTATTTGATCAATCTGCTAAGAATATAACAAAGGCTTTAATGAGAAGATACATTCAATTTATTCATGACATATCTCATGGTGTTGCTATATCGCTGAGGAAATTTAAAACTGCTTCGTCTTGTGGAAAGCTGGATGAAGGAGCTGGGAAATATATAATAAACTGTCCTTCCAAGACATGTATTGAGAGGGAATATGCCTCACTGGATGAACCAAAGAATATCTGTTCTGAGGATGATGTTGGTGGTTTTCATAAAGGAAGTCAATGTTATTCAATAGGTGCTAAGGATTACACTATTCTATCGAACATTGAGTTGGAACATTTAAATATGAAAGATAGACATGATTAGAAGCAACAATGGCCAAAGCCAAATGCTGCAAAAGCCTTCTCACCGAGGATCTGGAAAAGGAACAACAACCATGTAGCTAGCAATTACAGCTTGTGGTTACCAACTTCTCCACTATATACAGTTTGCTGAACTTGCTGAACTTTGTTGGGTGACACCAAAGTTGAATGAAGGTCCCTGTGCAACCACAGATGGCCCATGGAAGCGTTGGCCAATTAATTCTTGTGTTCTTGATACAAACAGCTCAACACAAGTTGCATCAGGGGACAGCAGTACTGAACATAAAGGTATGTCGGTCACTTCTGCAGTGAGAGGTTTGGTTGCTATGGGCTTGCTTGCCTTCAAGGGTTTATACAATACTGGGAACGAAGTTTCACGTGATATAAGAAAGGTTTTGGAGCTTTTAGTTAAAAAAATAAAAAAGAAGATTCAAAATGGAAAAGATAAATGCCAAATTTTCCCTCTATTAGCACAAGCAACTTCTCTGGAGGACATGGTTAACATTTGGGCATATGCCACACAGAGCTTGGAAACATAGCTGCATTCCTGTAGTGGATCCTTCTTCATGTGCGAGGAAAGGTCAGAGTTAAGCTCCCAAGGGCTTACTGATATTAACATTGTTGGTCGTGGGGAATTGTATGTTCAAGCAACCTCTGATCCTTTTCCAGTTTCTTATTTAAATAACGAAAAAGGTTATTTTCGGCAACACTTCAAGCCCAAATGTTTTTAAACCTGGTATTTATGGTCCTGCTACAAGCATTATTGGGACAGAGATATCAAGTCCAAGATCTCTGTTAGCAAACAATGCTGTTTTGTGGGAATGTTGTCGGCCGATCTTTCCCCCAGTTTGTGACCCCAGCAAATTTTCTTTGCGCAGAGCCTCTGTAGCCCAGAATAATGTGGACTCAGGTGACACTATTGAAAAATCTGCTCAGGAAGCAACTGTGGCAAGGCCGGCTAGGTTTTGCAGGATGATCAATGGAACAATATCTAAGGCTGATCCATTTGATGGTTATGAAATCCAGTCAGAGTTCAAATGCTCAGAGACATTATCAACCAACCATCATTTTCATGACTCTGAGATAGGCATTCTACAATCACATGGTGCCTCAACAGACACAAATGGTGGTAATGTAGATGCGACAAATAAAATAGAAAATGGTAATTTGCCCAGTTCTCAGGTGCAGTGTGTCTACCGGGGCTGTTCTGAGTGCATACATAGAGTCCATTTATTAGTGAAGCAATTTGTCATGAATTGTTGGAAAGCTGATGGATGCTCTGACAGATACAAAAGTGTCCATGATCAAGTTGCTTCATGTGCAGCACGTGTGCTTGCAGTTGTAGCCTAATTTGGTGTCTCAAAGAGCACAAAGGAATCAGGCAGTATGGAAGGGTCCGTGCTTCTTAGTCAAAACTCTTGTTCTTGTGAGGATACATGTAATTTTCATCCGATGCAGACTTTTTCTTGAGGGGGCACAAATATCAGGAGCGAAGAAATCACTATAAGAGGATGTAAATGTCATGCGAGTCCAAGAAAAAGGAATGCAAGGTGGAGACGTGGACGTGATACTTCTTGGCTAGAAGCTAATCTTGAATTTGTTATTGTTGATCATGTATGTAACTTCGACCGGACCGAGGACCTTCATATTCATTGTCAAATAGAGCATGTTTATTTTTGTTCGCTTATACAAAAATTGTCAACCATGAAGCAGCCTCTATGGTAGCTGTCCTTGTAATGGTTTAAACAGTCGCATAAGCTGTAAAAACACTTTCTGTGTACATGCGAGAAAGCTTCGCCCCAAGATTTGTAGAACAGAGTCCTCTTTAGCTTCCACTACCCCAGTGACCGTGTCCTTGGAGACATGAAATTAGCCATGCAATGCTTTAACCAAGGTCTAAAGGATAAGCTCAATTCCCAATATTTCTCTTCAGACTGTAATCTGGTTGTTCCTTTGATGGCTTAAGCGATTTATTTGCTGAGTAATTTGTTGCTTCAAAGTGAAGTATCCTTGGTCTTTAGTGATGGGGCCATTGGGAGGGGCCTTGCATCATATATTTGAAAGCTGGAATGTTGTAGTTGGAGGGACTAGAGTGCTACAGGAACCAAAAAACCACCACCCCACAAAACAAGTGAAGGACCAAATGAGTTGAGCAATGTGGTAAAAGGAGACATTGAGAATTTTTTGAGTATTTGGTGTTGATAAACAAGACTGAGATTGGGACCAAATAGAGAGAGAAGTAGCAAATCTCAATGGCGTCTCCAAGCATTTCTGTCACAACCCATTCATTGAAACGACCAACTTCTAATAATCCAATGATAGTTGCCTTGATTCCATGCAGAGACATCACATTTTCAAACAAGATCTAGAAAACAAGCAAATGCAGAGATCTGAAACAACCAACATTTCATTTAATTAGTTGTCCTTGACCACTACAGTAGAGAGACCTTTTTTGTCTTGTTTTTTGCCCATGGCAAGTGAGGATGATTATCATGATATATCTTTCGAATTTTATGTGTAGTAAAAGTGGATGAAAAAGAGGTTGAAGCTACTTACTTGGGAGTGCTTACTGCATTTAGTAAAGTGATGATCAAAGCTCTAAATAGGAAGAAGGTTGCTGCTCTGACTGAAACAACAAAAACTTCACAAGAGAGTTTGGATAATTATTAACCTTATTTCTAAGGATCTCCTTGACCATATTTCTAAACAAATTTGTTGGACCACAAGATCAACGGTGTTGCTAATAGCGGTGGCCTTTACATTCTTTGAGATGTTTTTAATTCCTTTGAGACAAAGAAAGAGTTTCTCTTTCTGGAGTTTAAACTTGAAAATATTGATTTTGGATAATCAAAGGTGATGAAGGGCCTTCTTGATAAAAAAATACCTGAACTTGATGCTTCTTTATTCCTCCGATTCCCCCTAGATTCACCCTTGTATGTCTTTTGGAATCTTCCAGTTCGATATAGGCAAGACAAGTTTGAATTAGAGACCAAATGTTTTAAACTACATAACATGTTGTTAAAGGGGCTCACACAGTGCACCAATGGATTTTTTAGCAAAATGTGTAAGACAAAGGAATTTGTAAGAAAATATAACTTTTTGCCAAATTATTCACCAGGGAACTATACAACCCACACAATTTGTTCAAGGATAGTCCAAGCTTTGTTCACTCAGTGTTGCAGGAAAGGAAACTGAAATTGAATACTTTCTCAGATATTTTGAATGAAACAACTTGAAGTATTTAAATCACAGGATATAAAAAATACAATCTGTAGTTCCATACAATGTTGTAATGAAAATAGATTCAACATATAATATACATATTGCAGTAAAGACATGCTTCAAAGTGAAAAATATGCAGGAGTTACATATTGCAGAAAAGACATGCTTCAAAATGCAAAATATGTAGGCTTTATTATAATCAAAATTCCTTGTAGATAAGTAATTTTTTTTATGGAATCAACTAGTAGGAAACACAATGTACTTAAGAAAATTACAAACTGAGACATAAGCAATGAAACAATGCTTATCAACTTGAAATTACAGGCTCAAATTTGGGAATGTATGAGTATTGCCATCCTTTACCTGAGGGATATTATAATCATTCGATATCTTTTCTTAGCTTTATCTAAGGACAAAGCATGGTGGTTTTTGAACTTGGGTCATTATCATTGCTATTGATTCAACTCGCCCCTTCAACATAGTTGGACCTCAATGTCTTACTACCATTACCATTACTTTAGTGTAGCTTTGGCAATTGTGGCAAGGTCGGCTAGGTTTTGCAGGATGATCAATGGAACAGTATCTAAGGCTGATCCATTTGATGGTTATGAAATCCAGTCAGAGTTCAAATGCTCAGAGACATTATCAACCAACCATCATTTTCATGACTCTGAGATAGGCATTCTACAATCACATGGTGCCTCAGCAGACACAAATGGTGGTAATGTAGATGCGACAAATAAAATAGAAGATGGTAATTTGCCCAGTTCTCAGGTGCAGTGTGTCTACCGGTGCTGTTCTGAGTGCATACATAGAGTCCATTTATTAGTGAAGCAATTTGTCATGAATTGTTGGAAAGCTGATGGATGCTCTGACAGATACGAAAGTGTCCATGATCAAGTTGCTTCATGTGCAGCACGTGTGCTTGCAGTTGTAGCCTAATTTGGTGTCTCAAAGAGCACAAAGGAATCAGGCAGTATGGAAGGGTCCGTGCTTCTTGGTCAAAACTCTTGTTCTTGTGAGGATACATGTAATTTTCATCCGATGCAGACTTTTTCTTGAGGGGGCACAAATATCAGGAGCGAAGAAATCACTATAAGAGGATGTAAATGTCATGCGAGTCCAAGAAAAAGGAATGCAAGGTGGAGACATGGACGTGATACTTCTTGGCTAGAAGCTAATCTTGAATTTGTTATTGTTGATCATGTATGTAACTCCGACCGGACCGAGGACTTTCATATTCATTGTCAAACAGAGCATGTTTATTTTTGTTCACTTATACAAAAATTGTCAACCATGAATCAGCCTCTATGGTAGCTGTCCTTGTAATGGTTTAAACGGTCGCATAAGCTGTAAAAACACTTTCTGTGTACATGCGAGAAAGCTTCGCCCCAAGATTTGTAGAACAGAGTCCTCTTTAGCTTCCACTACCCCAGTGACCGTGTCCTTGGAGACATGAAATTAGCCATGCAATGCTTTAACCAAGGTCTAAAGGATAAGCTCAATTCCCAATATTTCTCTTCAGACTGTAATCTGGCTGTTCCTTTGATGGCTTAAGCGATTTATTTGCTGAGTAATTTGTTGCTTCAAAGTGAAGTATCCTTGGTCTTTAGTGATGGGGCCATTGGGAGGGGCCTTGCATCATATATTTGAAAGCTGGAATGTTGTAGTTGGAGGGACTAGAGTGCTACAGGAACCAAAAAACCACCACCCCACGAAACAAGTGAAGGACCAAATGAGTTGAGCAATGTGGCAAAAGGAGACATCGAGAATTTTTTGAGTATTTGGTCTTGATAAACAAGACTGAGATTGGGACCAAATAGAGAGAGAAGTAGCAGATTTCAATGGCGTCTCCAAGCTTTTCTGTCACAACCCATTCATTGACACGACCAACTTCTAATAATCCAATGATAGTTGCCTTGGTTCCATGCAGAGACATCACATTTTCAAACAAGATCCAGAAAACAAGCAAATGCTGAGATCTGAAACAACCAACATTTCATTTAATTAGTTGTCCTTGACCACTACAGTAGAGAGACCTTTTTTGTCTTGTTTTTTGCCCATGGCAAGTGAGGATGATTATCATGATATATCTTTTGAATTTTATGTGTAGTAAAAGTGGATGAAAAAGAGGTTGAAGCTACTTACTTGGGAGTGCTTACTGCATTTAGTAAAGTGATGATCGAAGCTCTAAATAGGAAGAAGGTTGCTGCTCTGACTGAAACAACAAAAACTTCACAAGAGAGTTTGGATAATTATTAACCTTATTTCTAAGGATCTCCTTGACCATATTT
>APFE031104442.1:4081-24495 GCA_000404065.3 Pinus taeda | reverse complement strand
GCCTTTTACAATGTCAAAATTATAGTGAGCTTGGGAGGCTTCTCTCCAAGCTTTTTGAGCATAGGAATAAAATCTTACATCAAAATAAATAATTTGTTTCTTTAGGTCCAATAGACCAATGTTTGGTCTCGGTGGACGTCAACCATCATCATCATATAAACATATTAATTATCAATTAATATATATGTAATTTTATTAAAATTATATTTTTTAGTCAATTTAATTGATATATTAAAATAATTAATATAAATATATTATATTAATTTAATATAAACATATATTTATATTTATATTTTTTAATATAACCCTCTAAAAAAATAAAATATCCACTACATTGCTATGCTAATGTTTTGCAACACAACCACTCCCCCTCTTTCCACTTTACTTTTCTTTTTTTTGTACTCCATAATTTGATTCCCATATTTCCAAAGTGTTTTTCACACTTTGTCATCTTTCATAAATAAGTCAAATTCAAATGGGTTTTGTCCCCATTGCAACATAGCATAAAGTGGCTAGTGGTAGTGGGTTGGGTTTCCCATAAATTAAGATTGACAGTTACCGATTCACTATGTAGTTAAAAAAATAAAAAAAATATTCCCATGTTTTTATGGGACATGGTGCAACAAATATCATGCATGTACCATGCAAGCCAAAAACGCGGATGTCGTGTTTCTATCACACAAACATGAGTATGCTCACAAGTCCATCAACAACATACCATGCAAATCCACGAAGAAAAAGTTGTTGATGCCCATCGTTTTCTTAGTCATCTCTTTTCTTTTCTTTTTTAACTTTGGTTTATGCTCCTATTCTAAGTTGGGATGGTGGGTTAGCTTGATAGGGTGATTATTTAGGAAAGGAATTTAGCTTATTTTTGTTTATGGTTTAGATTTTTATGATTTTTATGAAAGGGAAACATGACCTATAATCATAGTACTATAAAAAGTGGAAAGAAGAGAATATAATAAAATGTAAAAAAAAAATTGGTAAAAATTATATCATCAAAATTTTGTCACTCATTTGGAATTATCTAGTGTGATTCATCATCAGAACAAGATGAAAAACTATATCTTAGCATTAAGTTAAATAAACGAAAAGAAAAAAAATGTAACCGTTATAAAAAATAAATTTAACTTGATAAATAATACTTTAATATAAAGAAATATTAGGCTCTGTAAGAACTCTACTCCTGAAACACTTTACTCACTCCTCAAAAAAAAGCGGGGAGAAACACTCTTTGGGATACCTTGCTCACTCCTTCGAGTAAATGGGAGAAGCACGGGAGTAAAGGACATGATATCATCTTAAGAGTTGTGAAGTGGAAAATAAGAGATGGAGGACTGGATAAAGGTTTTGTTCTGGGATAAACTCCCCTAGGGTCTTGGGTGAATACTCTAGCAGACTGAAGGTTATCTATGCAAAGAAACACACATTCCATGCAATCATAATGCTACTATAAGTAAACTCTACGATAGGGGGTGTACCTGAGGTCCTATGTTTGAGAAGAGCCTTCCAGGGTCCAAACCCTTCTTGGAGTTCCTTTGCTCCTTTGACCTGCAAAACAATCAATTCAAGAAAGTACAACAGTATATGGACTAAACTTCATAAAGAAACCATCTTCATATTATAAGGAAATGTAGTTAGTTATGCAATTAAACAACCGTTCACACATGAATCATAACATGAAGAAGATCTATATCAGGAACAAAGACATGCGTTTCTTTTATTATAGACAAATAAAGTACAGAAAAGGAACAATTTCACCTGAGTCATCCTTTCGTAGGCTCCAAGTGAAACTGTCTCCCAGATTCGTCCAGTCTCAAGCCTTTAACAAACTCCTTCCATGACTTACTCCATAATCTCTCAAGTAGTATGAAATCATCAACACACACAAGGAAAAAAGGGTTTCCTGTAGAATGGGGGAAGTGCAGAAGGCACAAGGATCTTTAGACCTGGTCAGGGAAATCTTAGCATAGCAATCTTTCTCTCCCTTCTCTCCTCCCTTTGGCCTTCCCATAGAAGCCTTTTTATACTTCTCCCAAAGTATTTTTTTAGTTGGGAATTCATTGGGAACAGTTGGGCCACGGGCACTAACAGGGGTAATCAACAGGTAAAACCCATGATCTCCACCCAGAATTAAGGAGATTTATTTTTTTTAAGTGTTTTTATACATATACGAGGGTTGGGTATACACAGACCCGCGTATACACACGTTTAACTTAGGGCAATGTTGCGTATAAGGAAAAAAACATTGTTTTTTAAATTTGGGACCAAGTTTGGAAGGATGGGTTGCCCTAGGCCATGAATGCAGCATCACAAACCTCAAGAGTGAGATTTCGAGCTATAACATATGCCCCCTAATATATGAGGTCTGAAGGGGTACATGGTGGCTGAAATGTATTAAGCAAGTCCATGGAAAGGAAATCTATCGAAAACTGAGAAGGACTGCACCAGAATTCAGCCTGCCAAGCCACAAAAGGAGATCAGAAAGAAACACTGTCAGAGGCGGGCATACCCATGCTCAGAGAAACACAACATGTCTACATATCAAGTACAAGCGAATCCACCAAGTATACAAGTATAAATGACTGGAAAATACATAATGGATCATCTGATCATGATCAAACAAGTATATGTCTGAATGTCACATATAAGAATGTCAATGATGCTGAAAGATGAAGCAGATCACTGATATCAAAGACTGGTCCCAAAAAGTACCAACTGAACATGATGGAATAAGATGGTACTACACTCCAAACTCAGGTACCAGCATATAAAATGTCGCCAGGAATGACTGCAACATATAAAGTGAAGTGGTATCTACTAGAAGCAACAAGAGCAACATTCAAGTGAACCAACGAATGCTGATACAACATGAGGTCTTCACTGACCACCATAGTACATTTCTACAACATGGGAATAAATGATTTGAAGTCGACCATGTGAGAAATCGTTTGATTACCAGTCATTGATGTATACTGTTAGCAAGACTACTCACCGATAATGATAATGAGGGTCAAGGTACCCAGTACAATCTAACAAGTGTGAATAGATGAGCTGGAGTCGAACACTTGTAAGAATCTATCGATCAGGAGACAATGATGATTTCCCACTGTCGATAGCAAAGGATCTGCCACTAATGACTACAAACCCCAAGGTATTGTTAAATGAACTCTAGATCTTTGCCCCAGAGCAATGAGTCGAAGTCGATAGGGAAAGATCCACTAAAAGGAAGGCATTAAGGAATCATTCATCAATCTAGCACGAGCGTAACCCGTAGGCCAATAATGTGGAAGGAATCGGATGAAAAAGATGTAGTAACCCAACCGAAGTACGTTTCTAGCGTACACAAGATATGGCTAGCGCATGACAGAAACCCTCTGAACCAACCAATAATGAAAGATGACAGAGAGGCAAGGTATCCACCAATAGGGTCAAATGGAAACCAAGGTACTGCACGAATCCCAATGTGTGATAATGTAATCTGATGTCGAACACAAGGGAAACCACTCAGTCAAAGACCCATGATACTGATCGATGTTGAGCACAATGTGACCTATCAATAATGAAAATAGGGCCAGGGTGCAGCTCTAGGCCTGTCCTCAGAGCAAGATGTCATAGTCGATAAGGACAAGACCCGCCAGCAAGAAGTCAATGGAGACCTTCACAAACCGGCACGAGTAAAGGACCAATATAACTGATGTGATGATAGACATAGTACTAACAACCAGGGATGGCTGACTAAAAAATAAGTCAAGAGACACCGCAGAGAGGCCGACTCAGGCTAACTTCCCTTGAACAAAAGCATGACTCAATTTGACTATGTCGTAGCATATGATGACTCTGTATAAGCTTGTTGTGCAGGAGGCACAAACGAACCCTCCATATGATTGGAAGAGATAACCAATTGGGGGAGAATTGACTCAATAACAAGGTTAATGCATACCTAAGTCAAACTAAATCCCACCCAAGCGGAGGAGACTTTTTTTCGAGTGCTTTGTTCAAGGGTGACACGACTGACTCTAGCTGCCAACAATAAATGGAAATACTCTCCCATTCCCGCTCTTTTTTTGGAATATATAATTTTTTTGGTCTTTTTCTTTAAAGCTGGAAAAAGAATAAAATAATGCTATAGTACAGTGGAAAGAATGAGTGTCAGCGAAGCAGATGATCTAGTTCCTGGGATTGGAACATTCCTATGCTCAATGCAGGGACGTGAAAACTGGCCAGAGACACTCAAAGGTGTGTTCCTTCCACGGGTCAAGGTGTGTCAAGCTGCAGAGGTCAAAGGTATGCAAGTTTGATTTTGCAATCGTCATGGTCAAAAGTTGGCTTAAACACAAGCCAAGTGAAGCCGGCTTAAGGCTAAAAAATGGAGATAGACAAAATGCAATGCAGTAGTACAACTCAACACAAAGGAGCCTCTAGGGTATAAAGCCAAAACGAAATGAAGAAGCGAAGAGGAATGAGTCTTCAACGCATACATTATGGCGGGACTACAGAGGACTCCTGAGCTTAAGGACAAAAAATCAGCATGAGTGCCAAGTGACAACAAGGTACTAACTAGGGCACCCATGATAAGGTAGGCTCTACCACACAAGTCATGATACTTCTAAGCAATGAGAAGGTTCCGCACCATAACTTGGTGGGGTCAATCCTAAGGCCAAAAAATGAAAAAGGACACTGATAAGTGCATTGCAGGCAGAAAAACCTAACCTATATGCCAGTTTCGGAGACCAATACCTGTCAGAATGTACCAACCATAAAAATATCCAAAGGAGAAATCTTCCAAGTTCTATATACATAAATAGGAACACTAGACAAGAATTTAATACATCCCACATATAAACTTCATATAAAATCTTGTGTTATAGAATACAGAACTCGAAAATGCATACCTTATATATACAATATGGTACAGGGAACCATGCAACCTTGTGGCTTACACATAATAGTAAAAAACCCCTTACAGGGCTCATGCCAAGGATTCCTTTGGTAGTCATAACTCATGGCTTCAAAGAGTTCCTCCTGTGAAGGCAAAACAAGTTCTAGGAAATCATGAGAACTATAAGGATCAACAGAGGGAATTAAAGGGTCCCATGTCCCTATAGGAAGAATCTCTCGATCAACTACCGGGACCAAGTCCCAAGAAGGAGAATAATAGGTCAAAGGATCCTTCTCAGAAGCATTTGAACATTGAGGATTCAATGCCACATAATTGACCCATGGTGGGGTAGAGTCTACTTTAACACTTGGAACAAACCAAGGGGTACTCTGTAATAAAGTCAAATTAGGGTGGTAATTATCAGATGCAAGCTGGTCAACAGTGACAATATTCCCATTATGAGGAAAGCACATTACTCTAAAGAGTGAAGACACCACAACATTCATAGCATAGACATAATCATGCCCAAGTAGCATATTAAAGTTTAAAGGGCTATCAACCACCATCATATCGATTAAGACAGTGTTCCCACCTAAAGTGATAGGCAATTGAGGAAGAACACCCATAGATTCACCAGGTCTTCTATCATAGGCTAACAACTGACTCTGAGTTGTCAACAACTTTGGGGAACCCAAAGCTTTCCAAGTCAAAGAGGATATAATACTTGCAGAGGATCCTTCATCCACCATACATTGATAGACATTTGTGGAATGAACTTTGACCTTTATTTGGAAAGGTGCAACGGAAGGAAGACGAGGCTCGACAAGACTATCCCAATCAAAGGAAACAATCCTAGAACTTAGAGGGGGAACATTCGAAGAAACTAGAATGCCCCCTATACTAGAAGACTCTGTACTAGAGATCAAGAAGACTCTTTTGTTAGGCACTTCACCCCCCAAAAGAGGAGTGTAATCGGCTAGAGATTGCACTGGCGCCAACACATTATCAACCATATCCTTTCAGACTCGGACCATATCCTTTGGACCTCTGGAATACCAGGGCATAAATGAGTAAGATGGTCTCCCTTGTATATCTTACAAGGGAACTTAGGTTTAAAACTTCTACGTCCAGGTTTCTTATCAACCTCCATGCTGCCAACATGACTAGCAGTGGTTTGTGGAGAGTCCTGAATATGACTTGCGCATGATCTTGACTCTTTGCTAGTATGACTTGCAGTGACTAGACTTGTGCCCCCAGCATGACTAGCAGCGGCTGAAGGCCCATCCTCAACATGACTCGTAGAGGTTGATGATGATGTGCTAGTATGACTTGCAGTGACTAGACTTGTGCCCCCAGCATGACTAGCAGTGGCTGAAGGCCCATCTTCAACATGACTCGCAGAGGTTGAAGATGAAGGGATAGAATTATTCTTCTTCTTTAACGTCCTTTTTCTCCTCTTTTTAGATTTCTTATTACAAGACGGAGGAGAAAAAGGAATCCCAGATTTCTCTTCGAAAGAAGATGAAAAATTAGCACCCATGTGATGCCCTTGAAATAAAGCATTCAACTGAGAGGCTTCAAGAGCATTTGGAATATTCAGAGTGGACCACAGCCAAATGGGTAGTCCAACATTCAACCCAGGAATATTCAAAGTGGCCATCAAGGGAGTACCAACGTTTCCAAAGAAAGGAAAAGCACAAGGATCCCCTTTTGCAAGGGTACCTTGGTTGGTTTCCATAGGAATATTGGCCATATCTAATTGATCCTCAAACCCTTCACTTACGGGAATTTAGAAATAACTTTCCAAGGAATATGGGTAGGCAATCAAAACCTTTGCCCTTGAGGAGGCAAATCCACAACTTCTGAAAAAACAACCAAAAGCCTTTCAAGATCGGCAGAGTGGTAAGCCAGTCACTCAGAACACAAAGTCCCAATGTGACAAGAAAAAAATACCTAAAGCTAATTATATACAAGGAGCAAAGAGCACTCACTAAAAAGTCCCTAAAGATATCAGCCAGTCAAACAACTTCCAAGTATTTCCGCTCCGGGTGATTAGGACTAGACACCAAAATACGAGAAAGTGAAGTAAGGGGCCTTCCGAGGATAGTCTAGGATAATGACGGCCTAGCCCTATCAGTGAAGGTAACAGAGGAAGGTATGTTGACCTCCTAACAACAGACTGTGCCGGTGCAAGCCCCCAAGCTTCGCAAGGGTTCCCTCCAGTAGTACCATTGAGAGTGATACAACATCGACCTCAGGTGCCACGGGATTTCCCTCCATAGCCACCTGTGTAGATCCCTAGGAGTAGCAAGTAAGATTACCAACCCGTATCAGAAGCCAGGCGGAATAGTCATGAGGTAAGTTCAGACAAGTAGGAGAGGGGGTATCTCTCTTCCTTGTCTTTATAGACCCTCGTGCTTAACTCCCAGATCTGGAGCTTTCCTGGTCTTCCTAACGCTATTGGATTTTCACTCACTTTTCTGACTCCTATGTTTGATAGTTTAAAAATGGCCTTGGAGAGTTAACTCTCCACACACCTAATCCAAGGCCCTAAAATATCCTAAAACTTGTTGATGTATCTAACTCGACAAATATAAAGTTCTAGTATATTTTAAACTAGTGCTTGATTTTAATGGGTTGTTATTTAAGTCAAGGGATAATGCAAGTGAAACTGGTGGTGTTTTGATGCAAAAGAAATTAATAAAAACCAACCTACATGCAAATGTACTTGTTTTCGTTTTTGATGAAAAGAAATTTATATAGGGTTCAGAGAAACTTCAAATAAAAGTACAACTTTTTCTTTTCTTTTCAAACTTCACACTCACAAAAGCTAACAAAACTATAAATGCCTAGAAAGATGCACAAACTATTCCTAATGCAACAAATACTTGCCGATGCAAAATTAAAAACTACTCTTAAATCAAAAGATGAAAGTTGCTTGTTTATCGATTTTAGATTTGCGAGTTAAATGTTTAGATGGAAAATAAGTTTTTGTTGCTTATTTCGTCTAAGCACTAAAAGCAACATGAAGACAAACAAATAGGCACTTTCACCCAACAAAAAGGAAAACTCAATCAAAACAAATTTCAAGAAAGAAAAACAAAGTTTCAAGAAGTTTCCTTCAAAAGCAACTCAAAAACGACTTTTCAAAAATGCTCTAACAAGACTGAAACTTGATGACCGAAAAAATAGGCAATGAAGCACTTTGCGAGTTTCTGACACAAAACAAGTGGGAACTCAACAAAAAAAAATGTTTTAAATGCTTTTAAAAATCAACAAGCAGTGAGATGAGCTTGGAAATGGAAATCAAAAGATTGAGAAGACAACTTTCAAGAAAGTGTGAACAAACGACTTTCAGAAAGCAAGAAAAGCAGATGGTCATAAAAATAGTTCAAACATGAAAACCAAAAAGTCATTAAAACAAAACTCAACACAAAGATTGAAATCAATCTTTCTGCCCTGAATACATAGAGCAGCCAAGATTCCTTGCGAGAAACCTTGTGTGCTTAAGAAAAAATAAATGACGTTTGTAAGAAAACGAACAAGACCAACCTTTTCACAATCAAAGAGAATTTGAAACAAGACACTTGCTGTAAAACTAAAAACTATGACAGAACAGTGATTGTTCCAAACTGAATCAGACCAACATACTATCTTCCAGAAACAAAAAGATTTTAAAAATCTTGAAAATTAGAGATATACGCGACTGTGTTTGCACACAGATGCGTGTATACGCGACAATGCTTAAGGAAACTTGCGTATATGCATGTTCACTTAAGGAAATATGCGTATATACGCTTTTGTAAATAGAGAAACAAGCGTATAAAAAAGCTTCCAAGAAAAACAAAAAAAAAGTCTGGAAAAAACTAATCAAAGCTCACAATTCAGGCACTAACTACATAGTAACAGAAGATAAACAGACAGCTGAACCCTGATTGGCTTGAATACACCCAAACTAGGAACATCAATAGTGTTGTCCCCAGCGGAGTCGCTAATTCTGTTGTGGGATAAACTCCCCTAGAGTCATGGGTGAATACCCTAGCAGACTGAAGGTTATCTATGCAAAGAAACACACATTCCATGCAATCATAATGCTACTATAAGCAAACTCTACGATAGGGGGCATACCTGAGGTCCTACGTTTGAGAAGAGCCTTCCAGGGTCCAAACCCTTCTTGGAGTTCCTTTTCTCCTTTGACCTGCAAAACAATCAATTCAAGAAAGTACAATAGTATATGGACTAAACGTCATAAAGAAACCATCTTCATATTATAAGGAAAGGTAGTTAGTTATGCAATTAAACAACCGTTCACACATGAATCATAACATGAAGAAGATCTATATCAGGAACAAAGACATGTGTTTCTTTTATTATAAACAAATAAAGTACAGAAAAGGAACAATTTCACCTAAGTCATCCTTTCGCAGGCTCCAAGCGGAACCGTCTCCCGGATTCGTCCAGTCTCAAGCCTTTAACAAACTCCTTCCATGACTTACTCCATGATGTCTCAAGTAATATGAAATCATCAACGCACACAAGGAAACAAGGGTTTCCTGTAGAATGGGGGAAGTGCAGAAGGCACAAGGATCTTTAGACCTGGTCAGGGAAATCTCAGCATAGCAATCTTTCTCTCCCTTCTCTCCTCCCTTTGGCCTTCCCACAGAACCCTTTTTATACTTCTCCCAAAGTAGTTTTTTAGTTGGGAATTCGTTGGGAACAGTTGGGCCATGGGCACTAACAGGGAATCAACAAGTAAAACTCGTGATCTCCACCTAAAATTAAGGAGATTTTTTTTTTTAAAGTGTTTTTATACATATACGCGGGTTGGGTATACACAGACCCACGTATACACATGTTTAGCTCAGGGCAATGTTGCGTATAGGGGAAAAACATTGTTCTTTAAATTTGAAACCAGGTCTGGAAGGATGGGTTGCCCTAAGCCATGAGTGCAACATCACAAACCTCAAGAGTGAGATTTGGAGCTATAATAGGTTTTAAGCCAAATGGAGAGTCTAAGTAAGGCCAAGTTATTGAGGAGAGAAATGATTTGGATAACAAACATGGTCTTCTCTTGCAAGCCTGAACTTGAAACCAGGTTTTTTAAGTTAGTTTAAACCAAATAAATGGTGGAGGATTAGAGGAATAAGGAAAATTATCAAGACATACAATTTGGATATTCAAAAGAGAATTTGAAACAATTTCTAAAAATTTGGATATTCAAAAGAAAATTTGAAACAATTTCTAAAAAGTTTCCTAAATTGAACTAAGTTACTAAGGTTACAAAGGGTGCAGTCAATTACAAACAAGAAGAAGGTTTAGATGGAACACAATAAAACTTGATTATTTTGGAGGATGACCCCTATACATTAATCAAAATTCAAGAGGACTAAGAATTAAGAATTCTAGGGATGTTCATGTTGGGGAGAAGTTTCAACCTCCCTGTATTTGATGTCCAGTTTGTGTGTTGATAATTATTTTTTATGATTTTATGTGTAATTATAGGTAATTAGTGTTATCATTGCTCTTTTCTTTTGTATTTATTGTCCAATTTGTGTGTTAATTATTTTCTATGATTTTATGTGTAATCATAGGTAATTAGCATTAACATTGCTCTTTTTTTTTTAAATTTGTTGATGAATAGTATAATGACATAAACAGATTGTGTCATATTATTTTTGTATAGCATATGTTTCTCTCGAAATCAATTGCATTGCTAGGTAATTTCCTTTTTCTATAATGTGAAATACAAATATATTTTTAATTTTTTAAATTAAAAAATACATTTAAAAGTAAATTTTAGTACATATAATTTTAAATATATTTTACATTTAAATTTTAATATAAATATTATTTTAATTCTAAATTCTAAATATAGATATTTAAAATTTTAATTATTGTAGTATGAGAAGATATTATTGAATAAAGTAACATTTAAAAATAATAAATTAATAATATTTATATTAATAATTAAAAGATAGTAATAAGGAGAAAAATATTAATGTTTTTAAAAGACTTCAATTATCATTTTAATTTTATATCAATTTATATAAAGATAAATTATTTAAAAGTAAAATTAATGATATAATTTTTAGTATGAGGAAGAATATGTAACTTATTTCACTACCTAGTATGGATTTTGAAAAAAACACATAAAAATAATATTGTTGGTATTACATGACATATAATTCAACTTATGTTCAGTGGACATGTAATCATTATATATATATATATTATATATATATATATATATATATATATATATATATAGATATAATATATAATATTAATTTTTGTGTTATATAGAGAGATGCTTTTTTATTTTCGAATGTGAGGATGTGTGAATCATAAATAAAATATTTGAGTGTCTATTAAGTATATATTATATACAATAAGTAAAAAAAATAAAATTATATAGTTTAAACATTTATCAGTGTGTTGCTCAAACCAGAATAGATTTATTGGGAATCAATCTCTATTGTGCAAACTTTTTTTCAAGTTTTGCACTTAGAAAGAGGTTTACATTTTAAGAGATTTGATCCTCTCAACACATGATAAATTCAAAGCTAAAATAAATCTATGATGATTTAATAAATTCTTATAATTTAAATATCTTTTAAATTTTTATTTTGTAAATGTGGTGGGATTACATCTTCATCATATCTAATATATCATCCCAATCAAAACTAAGAATTAAACTAGTGACTTCACATCAAACATATTTTAAAAAAATACCAACTCACCATATATCAAAAATCCCATAACTTTTATTTAAAAATTTTAATTATTTAATAACTTAATTTATATATCATTTAGATTAAATTTTAATAAAATCACTGAAAAAAATTGATTTAACCTGGCCACTCACTGAGGATTAGTTGACTTCCTTTCCGGGATGTTTTCATTCCACATGACAGAACGAAATATGATTTTAAAAAGTTTGATTTCATCTCCGTAATTGATTTTACAATTATTACTAATCTTATTTTTAAATATCAGAAGAAATTTGATTGAAAAATTTTGATTTCGTGTTCGTTATTGTACTGAATGCTCATTTTACTGGATGTAGATGTGTGTTTTTTTAAATAAAAATAAAATATTTAAAATATTGAGTATAATAAAAAAAATGAATATGTATGTTTTTTAGTTTAAATTAAAGTTATAAAATATTAATAACTTTAATGTTTTTATGGTTACTCTATTTGTTGTTGATATTACTAATATATATCTATTTAACTTGGGATTTAACATGTGCTTAGAGGGATCAAATTCCTCTAGGTGCAAATATTTTTTTTGGATTGTAGAATTCAAGCAAAGGTTTTCACTTCAAGGATTTGATCTCTCTCAACCCATGATAGATCCAAAGTTAGATGGATCTAGGCTCGTTACAGTTGATGGCAACAATGTCACATTTCAATATTATCATTACTATGTATATGTTTGAGATAAACTTCATACTTTGAAATTTACATTATGTTTTCTTTGCTTGACATGACCATATAATTGTCTTCTTTAATTTAGTTTGTGTTGTTTGCCTTAAATGGTTTATAAGTTTGTGTGTTTATATATTAATATTTGAATGGTAATGTTTGTAAATGTTATTATGTTATATGTCTGTTAGTAATTAGTTGGTGATGAAGACAAGAGAGGATATTGTCAAGAATTAATTGTACTTTCCACTAGGATTGATTTTCCATATCTATTTAGTATAATTCCAAGTATAATAACATTTAAAAATTAATTAATTATTAATAGTCTCTAAATATATCTTGAAAAAATATTTGTAATGATTTATAGCTTCAAGATTACTCTTGAAATAATTTGTTTATTTGCAAATGTTTGAAATAATTGATTTCTTTCCAGAATATTTTGATATTTTTTTAATCTATATTCTCTTTTGTAAAGTAAAAAATAATGTATTTTTGGATTTTCTTAATGAGTGGCTAAATTTACAAGTTCTCTAAATTATCACATCTCCATTTTGTACACATATTAAAGATGGATCTTGAATAACATTTTGATGAATTTTTTAAGACAAATTGTTTTTAATTTTTATTAAAATATCTATTCCTTTAATAAATATTTTGAATATATTGTTGTATGCAATTGTCTGTTAGTAGTTTTGAATATGTGTAATTGTTTTGGATGTTTATAAATATATCTTTTCCTCTGATAAATATTTTGAATATATTTTGTTTGCAAGTGTCTATTGGTAATTTTGAATATATGTAATTTTCTATTAGTAATTAGTTAGAAGAGAAACGATCTAGTCAATAACTAATTTCCTTCGAGAATATTTTGATGATTTTTTTTAATCTATAGCCTATTTTGCAAAGTCAATAAATAATGTATTTGATTTTCTTTTAATGAATGATCAGCTTTACAAATTCTCTAAATTATCTACTTATCCAAACAATTATAATAGATTTTAAGGATTAGGAACCGCTATAGACAAGTTTTGAGAAAGAAAACCATATATGTTTATTGATGGTATCATTATAGATAACAAGTGTAGGTATTTATTACCCAAATTATTTTCATGTTAGGATTTCTTATCGAGTTATTTTTGTAAAATAAATTAATCTATATTTGTATTTCATCACATCTCCATTTTCTAAAAAAAAAAAAAAAACTTGAATAACATTTTGATGAATTTTTTTGAGAAATTATTTTTTGAATGTTTATAAAAATATATTTTCCTCTAATAAATATTTTGAATATATTGTTGTATGCAATGTATTTCAATGTTTCGTATTGATTGAATTTGGTGTCCAACTTTAAAAGAAAGTGATAAATGAGAAATCATGTTAAAATATTGATTAAAATATAACTATAAATTGAAAGTGACATGAGCATAAGCTGACAATACCCACAGTATGCATATAAAATTCATAATCTGCATAATCTATTACGTCCCAGGAATTTTAATTTCCCTGTCTAGTCAAACCTTCACAAATTAAGGCTTTAGGCTTCTTAATTAAACTTCATGTGGAAACGTTTCAATAATTATCCAATAGTATAAACCTTAATTAACCCTCATAAACTTTGGTTAATTCTATACCCCGCGAATATTAACCAAACCCCATGCCATGGTCTCTGACTTTGGTTAAACTTCACCTAACCCATAAAACCTTAATCCACTTTATTTCTATTATTCCTCATATAATAGAAATACTCAACAAAACACACGTAAGCCTTACCTTTCTGCCAATCCACAACCTTGGCACATTTATCGATGCTCACCTTATCACATTCAACCTCCATTGTTGATTTCACTCCACCAGATCAACAACTATCATGCGATATCCATTCATCCTCCGGAACTCAAACAAATTTGACTTGCGTTGATAAACACATTGTGTCCACTCAGAATATTAACCTGCGCACACTTTTCCGCGTGATTACTATCTGATCCATCGAGCCATGGACAGTCCTGATCACTGGAACTCAAAGAATATTTAACCCCGCTACATATACTCTCATTGGGTCTGATTTCCAAATTAAACCCCATGTTTGTTTTCATGCTATATGCGTCTGATCACCCTCTTAATGGATGGTCTAATCAACTCTAGACTTCAACTGGATTAAGTTATCGTTCTTAACTTCATCAGGTTCATTTTTCAATTACCGCTTACGATTTTGAGGCCGCGTGAAAACCAATTCAACCTACGAAAACCGCTTTATCCTTCTGCCAACATGTGTTTTAATCTCCGTCGCTCATCTTCTTGACTCCATTCTACGCGACTTAATCTTGGCCGCTTAGTGCAACAATCTCATTCGTTGATCTAGCTGATCCAATGACTCCTGTGCACATTTACTTCATTCCATCATGCCTTTACTTTCTTCACCCTTATGTGGTTTCTCAAGGTTTTTCTATGGTTTCGGGCTCCTCCAGGGTTTCTGGTCTTTGGTTGTTCTACAAAACAACTCCCTCTTAGACTTACTCCAAGTACTCTTAAGCATTGTCACTCCTGAACTTCACGTTGATCCTTCAATCGAATTCAACGATCAAACCACGATCCTTCATACTCCACCTCTTTTCTGTGTTCTTCTCGAACTTCACTTGCATACATATACTATGCAAAATTACACTAATTCATACACAATTCATAACTCCATTAATCAATACACACCACACAATTCAAGAATCGAATTCTCTGTATTGATAAATAAATATTTACATAAGAGTCTCTCTCACTCTGGCCTGATTCTCTAATGAGTGACCTCTTTTTTCCTACCTACCCATAGGCTTACAATCAAACCTATCTAACTCTCGAACTAATTCCTAATTAGCTGACCCCTAACTAGCTAACCTCTTTCTATGCCTTTTAGGCTTACATTTATACAAAAGGATTATATAACCAATTCTTGGTTTAGATCCATAACTTTCTCAACAAAATCCTAAAATCTCTTTTCTATCTCTAAGGATCCTCTCTAGTTCCTCAAATCATGAAACCAACTCCTAACCTAAGATTTACAATTGATTCCAAAATCTTTCAACTATCCTAAATATCTCATGTTCTCCAACATTCGAGAACATTTACAAATATGCCTCACGATACTTAATTAATTCCTTTTCTCATTAAAATCACTCAAAATCCTAAATAATTACATTAATTTAACACTTAGGAAACCAACTTCCTTAAAACACAAGACCCCCTATGTCTACTAAAATGCAATGATTTTTCTAAGCTGAATGCTCCTGCATCAGACTCCAAGGTAAAAAACATTCTTGATTTCTTGATCATGTGTCTTCATATGTTGATACAAAACCTCCAAGGTACCAAACTTTAGTTTGTAGTTGTTTGAAAGCTCTGCACCTTTGTTGTTGTTGTATGTCTGTTGTCTTCTATTTCATCTTCCTCTCCTTATCAATCAGTTTCAAGTTCTGATTGATCACACTTCCTGTTGCTGTCAATCTCCTCATTTTGGATTGCTTCATCATTAATTGCCATAATTCTTCAATCTCTATCTCCAACATATCCTTGGGCTGGTACATGCTCTGCGATTTACTGCTACCTCTTTCTCTTTGTCTCAAGTTGTTGCTGTTGTTCACTAACTCTTCATACTATTGTTCATTATCCCCTCTTTGAAGTTGTCGGATTCTTACTCTTACTGCCCTTTTATCCTTATCCTCTTTCATGATTATCTCTTTCTGCATTGAATCTTGACTTTCCAGCATTCTTTCCAGCAATTGAACATCTCTATTTCGTGGATTAAACTTTTCCACAGAATCATTTTCTTCCATCTTTACTTGGTTGCTCGTCTATGCCAAAATTCCTCCAGCATTTGCAACAAAACCTGCACTCACAAAACAATTATTAAAATAAAAATCATAAGGCCTTTATGCCTCTTCTTCTTTTGGCAACACATCAATATGGTGCTCTGATTTCTACTCCTCTATCAGCACATCAGTATGATAATTTAAATTCCCAAAAGAATTCATGAGACTGTCAGTTAGTCTCTCCTCCTCATCATCTGCTTCAATGATGTCTTTCTGCTCTTGTCTACTGTAGTGAACTCCTTCCTCTGCAATCATGCTTTCATACTATGAATTTCCCAGCAAATACTCCAGCAATTCAATTTCTCTGTTACACTTCATAAGTACTTCATCATTACTTATGATTCCTGCATTTATACACATATTAACAATTTGAAAATTACAAGGTTCAACAGTCTCAATTGTTGCTTCAAATATCAGCTCTTCAAACTGAATTTCATCTCCTTTCACAAGAAATTGTTCCCATGTTGTAATAGCTTCAAACATCATTCTATTACTAAATTCTTTTTGCTGTAATAATTCACTGCTTTTCTCATTCAAGAGACAATAACCATCATTCTTTACTTCAGAGTTTTTATCTTCTAAAAGATACTCTTCCATACTTTTGATAGCTTCAAAATGTTTCTCATCCTCTGCAAAACTTGTAATCACATAAAAAATATTTGATTCAAATATACAAGGTTTTACATCCTCCTGTTGATCTGAATTTGCCCAACAGTTCAGAAAATCATCAATAGTTCCTTCCTCTGCAAAGTAAACTTCTTGTTGTCTTGAATCCTCAAGATCTTTCACAAATCTCCCATCTTCATCTTCAACCAGAACCTCACCCTGTTCTGGTTCACAAATGGAAACTTCCATTTCCAACTCAGCTTCTCTAAGTCTTTTCATCAGCCACTTCACCTACCTCTGTTGTAGCCTTCTCTCTAACTTAGACCACTTCACTGGCTTTTTCTTCAAGACCCAACCTATTCTTTGGTTTTCCTCAATTATCATCCTTAATACATTGAGTTGTTCTTTTATCTCTGCAATCTCCTTGTCAATCTCCTCTTGACTCATTCTCTTGCCATTTGCCTTGGCATCCTCCTTCTTCACTTTTCTTCTGCTGTGGTTTTCCTCGGAACCTCTACTATGACTATCAGTGGTCATCTTCTTCTCAATCTCTATGAGTTCCTCACTCACTCACTATGAGTTGCACAAGTCTTTGCAACATCAAGTCCTCCCTACTACATGATACCTCACTAAGATTCTCTCCGCTGAGCTCAGTGTTTTGGCATCTCTCTGCTTCTCTCCTCTGGACCATATGAGCACTCCATGCTCTAAATTTCAACCCATATTCTCTTTTGAGAACACAATTGTCCTCTTGTATTTGAACCATAAATGAAATATTAGGTTCTACCACTCTCTCTCAAAAACCTTTACTGGCTTCCTTGATCACTCCTCTTCAAGTTGTGATCTTCTCGCTGATATGTTTCACTAATTGTTGTTACCTGCATATTAATGATATTTAAACCAAAGATCATTCCAAGCTTTCAAAATCTTGTTGTTTAGCTTCCTTCTGAGAACACTTTTGTCCCCTCTGTCCAACCTTCAATCAGATTCTTTAGGTTCACTCCCACCTGTTTTTCTAATCTTACATTCACTTTGTTCTTTTAGAACACATATATTTTTCCTTGCCAGTTTGCTTCTATAAATCTTTACTCTGTCTTAAACTTGCAAATCTCGAACCAGAGCTAAATAAAATAGTACCTATATGACTTCACAAGTAGTCTCTATCCACTCTTCACATTTGAGTGAATCTCCATTTTCCTCAAGAAAACAAACATCATTGTGTTTTCTTTATGCTTTTGCAATCTCTTTTTAAGAGTATCACTTACTCTCATCTTATGTCATGCCTTCTACTTATGAGATTCAAATAACTTGATCTCCTCTTGCCTGCATACACATCTTTAAAACATAATACAGAATTTCCTTATTTTTGTCTGATACTAAATGACGCCAACCTAAGTTGACAATACCCACAGTATGCATATAAAATGCATAATCTATTATGTCCCAAGAATTTTAATTTCCCTATCTAGTCAAACCTTCACAAATTAAGGCTTTAGGCTTCTTAATTAAACTTCATGCGGAAACATTTCAATAACTATCCAATAGTCTAAACCTTAATTGACCCTCATAAAATTTGGTTAATTCTATACCTCATGCATATTAACCAAACCCCATACCATGTTCTTCGACTGATCCAGGTGGATATTGGTGGCCACCTGCCAAGTCCACATGGACCCCCACCATTGTCTTTCTCAGCATTTTCAGTTTCCTTAATTGTAGCACAACTTACTATTTTTAGCAGTTTTTCGGGTCCTGAACTTTCGGAGTCATTTTGAGGCCCTAAACGACGTTTTTTGGGGAATCCGGGCGCAACGTGGGTCCATCAAATGGACCGATGTTACCCGTTCCAATAATGATAGTGCTCGAATAGATCTTTCTAATGAGCTATTGTATGCGTCAAACGGAGATCATATGGTAAAGTTACGACCCCAGGAAGTTGATGTACCAACTTACCCTCAAACGAGGCCCACAGATTGGCGTTTCATCTCCTAGGGTTAGGTTTTGGAATGTGAAGGGTTTTTCATTGTGTCTCAAACAATAAATAGGCCTTCGAGCCTCATTGTAACATAGTTCAGAGGCATGTAGCCATCACATCTCTTCTCAGAGATAAGCTACCATCGACCTAGCTAGTTTATTTCCATTTCTGATTGTAAGCATGTTTCAGTGTTTTCCATTAATGAAATGAAGTATTATTTAAATTGCATCTTTGTGTTTGTGGTTATCTCTGTAATTTTTTGCGTTCCTGTTTAAATCCGGATTAGTGGTATCAGAGCGGTCTGCTTTTTCTCTGTTTTTCTTTGCATGTCCCCAACAAGGACAAGATATAAGGAGTTAGGGCTGGAATTGGTTGAACCTTTGCAAGACCAGCCTAGCAAATCCCGACGGCTTCCCATGGCAGACGAGAAGAAAGACGAGGGGGCAAGAGATCCCATCAAAATCTTGCTCGAAGAAGCCCTCGAGCAACAACGGAACGTGATGATGGACAGTTTTGCCTAGATCCTTCAGCGGCTACCCGGAAGCAACGCATCGGCTTCCAGCAGCTACTCTGGGAACGCCACACCCTTTAAGGTACAAGTTAATTTTGAAATCCCCATATTCGAGGGTCAGATAGACGCAGACGCCGTAGATAAATGGTTAAATCTACTAGAGCGTTATTTTTCTGTTCATGAATTTTCGAGTCGGGAAAAGATTGTTTTTGCTCTCCTCAAAGCAGTCCCCCACGTCAAGGACTGGTGGGAAACCTACTGCAAGCAGAAGGATGAAAGTACTGGCTCACTATTTTCAGCCGCACTCACTTGGGATTCGTTCCGGAATGCCATCAAGGAGCAGTACTACCCTGTCGGGAGCTATGAGAATGAATACATAAAATGGACCACGCTGCGACAGGGAAGGGACCAAGACGTGCCGGAGTTCACCAATCTATTCCATACTCTTCGCACAAAGTTGGGTATCAAGGACTCGGAGCAACATTTGATACTCAAATACCGTGTCTTCTTGCACAAGTACATCCAGGAAGAAATACAATTCCTAAACATCCCCTCGCTCGGCGTAGCGTACCGGTATGCCGTCAAGGTCGAACAGAAGTTTAAACAAAAGAAGCGAGACTTTGGATCTACGAATCCAAAGCAGGGGAAAGGTGCCCCTAAACCACAGAACAAAGGACAAAGCCAAGACGGGACAACCCAAGACAACCAGCCAAAGCTGCAAGCAAAGAACAGCGCCGCAAAGCCGAGAAAGGACACTGGGAAATGGTGTGAGTTCCATAAGAGCTCCACTCACAACACAAGTGAGTGTTGGGCCAAGCAGTCACTGGTGGCCGAGCTAAAGGTTTCAGAATCAGATGCATACTCCGACTCTGAGTCAGAACCCGATAAGGGGTATGAAAAAGGGAAGCAAATCATTGATGCGGACCCCAGCGCCACTGTTGCTACCGCAAAGATCCAGAAAAATGAATCCGAAGATCCAGAGGAGGAGGAGCGTCTCTTCCACTCCCAGATGTTGGTAAAGGGCTCCCTGATACAGTTCATTGTTGATAGCGGGAGTCATAAGAACCTCATTTCGGCAGAGGTCGTGAAGCGGTTGGGCTTACCGACCACAGCACATCCACAACCATACACCATTGGGTGGCTTCACCAAGGACGA
>APFE031104422.1:37783-53082 GCA_000404065.3 Pinus taeda | reverse complement strand
ACATCTCCTGGTCCAACCTTTAGTGGTGGCCTCTCTATTATGTCTTCAAGCAGAGTTTTGTTTACAACAGCGAGCTCAATTTGAGCTTCACACACAATAGAATATAGCAGTAAGAGTTTACTTGAACCTCTCAAGTTCTCTATGAGTACACAAACTCCCCTAATGCTCTCTGTCCCAACTCTGTCTTGGCATTTTCCTGAATACTACCCTCTGCCCATTACGCTCTCTATTTGTGGCTTTATAGCCAAAAGATGTGCTGCCTGTTCGTTTCATGGTCTTGTCTCTCAGTCTCCCTGGCCTCTTGAATGCTTTGAATCCCTCTCTAGTGTTATACAATCATTGCTCAATGCATGGAGAGGAGGTGGCCACCCATCCCGCAGCGTTAGAGTGCTTCGGGCCCCTGAAACGCCTGTAATGGTCACGCCCTGTTTCTACAGTGAAAACACAGTTTAATAGAGATAAACAGCCCAAAACATGATATGTCGGACTTTAATGTCCTTTAAATATGGTTCAGTCCCTTATCGGGTCCACCTATCGATCGCCATTGCATCTCAGAAAGGCTCCATCCCTTTATGTTTTGGAAATACATGAAAAGCGCGAAAATACATTGAAATGGCCCTGTTACGAACTTGAAATTATATCAAATTTCCTTTAGAATGCTATCGGGTCTGGCTGTTGCATGGTGTATTGATATCAACCCCTCTGCATAGTTCTGATGCGATGCGGTGATGCGATATATCGTAATCACTCATCGCAAGAACCCTTTTGCCATTGTAAGTGCTTCTGCAATCCCTCGATAGTGATCCAATGATGTAATATGGGCCATTGATCTGTGCGCTTGATCGACGGTCCATATTAACTCCACCAATTGCCGTCACCATATACATATGTTAAGCATTGATATCGTTGTTCGCGATCGCAACTCTTGAGTATATCCCACTGATCTCCGCCGAAGGCTTCTTCCGATTATGATTATCGATCCTATCTAGACCATTGATCGACCAGTTCGGACAGCTACTGTGCATCACTGGTTCCGCCTCCAATTACTCAGTTTTTTTGTTGATTTCACGGGTTTTGGGCTGCCTAATAGTGTTTTTCCACAGAGCTAAGGGTGTCCCTCTTATGATGATTTCAATATTTTAAGGGATTTTTGGCTTTGGCATGATTTTTAATAGATTTGTGAATACTTAGAGGGCATTCTTGGATCCATTTGGATCATGCCTTCCCACTGAAAAAGGCTTTTGGACCACCAAAAGTTGGTTTTCAAGCATCAATCAAGTGAGGATATTACTGCCTCACTTGTCCAATATTTATCCATTTCGCACTGTTGGGTTTTGAACGTTTGAGTCCGATCCTTAGGTACTCACTCTGTGCGTCATCCTCACCTTCCTGTCTAGAACTGTATCTTCTTGCAACACATTAAGGTATTCAGGCAACAGATCATCAATGGAAGGCAATTGACTTTGCTCTTCAAGATCTTCAATTAATGAAGGTTCAAACAGTCTTAAATTTTCTGCATTTACTACTGAATAGATGTGCATGTATGCTGGCAGATCAAGACAAAAAGCATTCTCACGAATTTTCTCAAGTACCTTAAAAGGCCCATACCTTATTGGCTTCAACTTCTTTCCTTCACCTTGCATTTTGTCCTTGTTGATATACAACCATACTTGATCGCCAACTTGGAAGCTGTGCTCCACCCAGTGTTTATCATGCCTTGCCTTGTATTTGGCTTGGCTCTTTTCTAGCTGTTCTTACACTTCCTGGTGAATCTCTTGGATCTGTTCAATGAATCTAGTTGCTTTATCCACATCACTGTGTGCAGCAACTGCTATGTCTTTTTCAAAGACAAAATCCAAAGGCGACCTTGGTATAAAACCAAAGCAGGTCTCAAAAGGAGATCTCTTTGTAGAAGAATGTTTATCACGACTGTAAGCATGTTGCACATAACATAAGTGTTCATCCCAAAGCTTGGGATGCTTGATGCAATAACCCCTGAGCAACTGGATCATTGTTCTGTTGACTACCTCTGTTTGGCCATATGTTTGTGGATGAAAGTTTGTACTTTTCTTCAGTCTGGTGTCCATTAATTCCCACAGACTTGACCAAAACTTCCCAACAAATCAAGAGTCTTGATCAGATACTATGGAAGTGGGTAACCCAAAATGCACCCAGACATGCTAAAAGAACATTTTCGCTGTTTGTTTAGTTGTAATCTGCTTATTACAAGGTATTAAAATACACATTTTGTTGAACCTGTCCAAAATAACATATAAATAGTCATGTCCTTTTCTGGATTTTGGCAGTCCTCCAACAAAGTCCATGGAAACACTTTCCCAAGGATAGGAAGGGACTGGTAGTGGAGTGTACAAGCCTAGTTTTCTATTGCTGGGCTTGCTTTTAGCACACATGGTACACCCTCTTACATATCTAGAAATTGTTTCATGCATTTTTTGCCAATAGCAGTATCTTTGTAGTTGTGCAATTGTTTTGCTTACACCAAAATGACCTGATATCAGAGAAGTATTTGCTTCCCTTATTATATCAATTCTCTCTGTTTGTGGAATGCATAGTTTTCCTAAATGATACAAGAGTTGGTCCTTAATGTAGTAATCCACTTCTTCTACCTTTTTTCCATTACTTAAAGCTGAATATACATCTTTAAAGTCTATATCTTGGGCATATTTTTCAATGTAGCTTTCATGCATTACTGAGTTATGCTTAATTATAGTAGATGCATTTATGATTGGTCTGGACAACATATCTGCAACTGTTAAATTGGCAACTAGGGCCAAACTCCATGTGGGTCGGCTTATTTATGGCAGCTGATATTTTTATTGGACCCCTCTCGTCGCGAGGTGTAGGATTGATCCAAAGATCATCCGATTCCGATAAGTATTTATGGAGATATGAATTTATTTTGTTTATATAATTATTATCAAGCCGGCCAGCTCTTATGTAGGCTCTAGAAGCCCAAACGTCATGTCTATTCAATCATCCGCCTTTAGTATAAATAAGAGAGGATATTGAGTCATTAGCTAAACACACTCTTTAGGTGATCTCCTCTCCACGTCTTGGGTTTTTGGAGAAGGAGAGATACCAAAGAGGATGATGCCCTAGCTGCAAAATGATGCCCTAATCCTACACAGGACAAGAAGACATCTATTTGCTGGCAAATGATGAATATCTATATGTTGTTCAAGGAAACCAGATACGCTGTTCAGGAAATCTGATACATGGTGAAACCCTACACGTTGACACCTGAGAAAACATATACACTATACGCTGCTACATGCAATGATATCATACATAGGCAATAATATTCGTTGCAACTATACGCACATCAACACAGTTATATATACGCTGCTCGTGGAGGCATATACTCACATCAACGCAATCATAATAACACTGCTCGTGGAGGCATTTAGATGCATCAATGTAGTCATGATACGCTGGAGGTATTAATACGCTACTTGTGGATATATATACAAGCAGGTGGAAATGTATAAAAGACTCATATGCAGGGTATGGTGCAGACATGGCACGCAGAATTATTGACACTCTCGATGTATGCGAATCTGGCAGAAGTTTGAATCACAGTTATATATGGAACGCTGCAGCCAAGGTATGAAGCCCTCAGTTTGTATTATATATGGAACACTGATCATGCCATAACTTTGGATCCATTTTCACATGGATTACTCGCAATTCATGGATAGTCAACGTGATGATTGGAACGTCATTAACACGCATTCAACGTTGTTCATGTTATACATGCTATATATATATATACTATATATATATATATATATATATACACGTTGTTCATATTCATGGTCAATGGAACACAGCATGGCACGTAGCAACATAGCAACCCACGGGAATATATATATATACGTTGTTCAGAAACGCAGTCATATATGAATGCAACTATATGCAGACAGATATTGGAATGCAAATATATATGCTATTGGATAGCAGCTGTATATAGACAGATAATGGATCATCAGGGATTATATACAGTGTTCAAAAGGTGATATTTCCTAGGTATATAAACTTCTGTGGCATAGAGAGAAGAACGTTGTGTGATCTAGACACATATATATAACGCAGTCTTGGGCATCAACATGATGTATGAGATATTGTGGATAGGAAGCACAATGATACATGGAGCATGGGGAGCAGCATCATGGGAAGCACAACAATACATGATATATGGGCAGCGTGATTTAGCATGATACAGCATGATGGTGCTACACAATCAGGTGCAGCAAATAGATGAGATGCAAAACGATGATAGGTGAAGGAGTCACCTTGCAAACTCAGTTGAAGCAGAATGTCTTCAACTGATCTCATCATTATAAGAAATGATCTATGCTAGATCTAGATAAGTCAAAGTGTTGACTTCTGTTGTAAATGTATTATCTCTCTCTCTCTCTCTCTTTCTTTGCTGAACTTTGAAGATAAAAGAAGATTTGATCAAAGGGTTTCCCCACACATTGTGGGTTTTGTCCCTGGCTAGCACCACATCTTGTGTCCTCTTGTCTTGGTTTGTCTTCTGCGATTTATATTTATGTTCTATCTACAGTTTACTTTATGCTGATGTGATTGCTAATGTGGAAAAGAAATTCAAATAAATTGCTCTACATAGAGCACACCTAAAATTAACACACCCAAGGAGAAAGGGACCAACATCTATAAATAGCACATGGGTGCTCCATTTTTGCATCATTTGCTCATCTATTTTTTGAAGATCAAACTCTCTCTTGGAGGATGTTCAACACAAGAGGAGAAGAGCTATTTAGCTCAAGAGTTTCGAGTGAAAATCTCCCTCATTTAAGAGAACTTTGAGTGTCTCCCTAGCGAGGCCTTGGGGAATCTATCTCGGGATTTCCATTGAGGTTTATTGCAGATATTTCACATAGATATTCGCACTATTTGGGCGCAAAAGAAGAACCACAAAGATTATTTGGTGCAACTTCCTTTTATTGCAGCTTCCAGGGTTTTGGAAGTGGTTTTCCTTTGGTTGGAGGAGAAGATTGATACCAAATTTCAGAGCTAAAGCAGAGATATTTTACTGGGCCGAATTTTTCTCTTCGAAGGCTTGCGCAGGGGCTAAGAAACAAAATTTGCGTAAAGATTTAGAGTTGGAGATTTAGCTAAAGTTTGGGCTGCAAAATTAGTTTATTTACGGAGGAGATTATTGCAGAAGATTTCCAACCATTTCTTGAGGGGATTTGGGATTATTTGTTGCAGTGATTTAGCTGGACAACTAGTGTTGCAGGAAACGTCCCCCAAATCAAATGTCGGATTCGCGACCCATACAGATCTATGGGTGATCCGGCCCTGGAATCGCAGATCGGGCCGAATAAAACGATTCTTGGTCTGTGGGAGCCGTACATCCCGATCCGCAGTTCCGTACGTCCAAGTCGCACCTCCGGGGTCAGATCACTCATGGATCCGCTGCAGATCGGGACCAACTCCGGGCAGATCCTGAGCGGTTCTAAGGGCCATCGACTGGTTTTGCGGGTTGGACCCACTAAAATAATTTTATTTATTTATCTTTTGCTTAATTGTGGTTGGGGTGAGTTTAGCTTGGGTTAGGGAAAAGAATGAGGGGAATAAAACTCCTTTTCTCCCCTCATTTGCTCACTGTTGTATTTTTGGAGATCTTGGAGAAGAGAGGAGAAAGAGAGGAGAAGAGAGCTTGGAGAAGAGAGACTTGAGGAGAGCTTGGAGTAGTGAAGGAGGAGTTAGGAGCAGTGAAGGAGGAGGATCTTGGAGGAGTAAAGAAGGGCTTCCATCTACAAGAGCTAGAGAGGTAAGTGCAAACCCCAAACTCCCTCATTTTGTCATTTCTTTTGTATTTTTTCTCCTCCCTCTTCTACTCTTTCCCATTCTTTCTTCTTGCTCATTTAATTGCAGGTTGTCCACCACCTATATTCATATTCCAAGATGGTGTTCTTTTGGCTTCTATGTATCATTCCACTTTTGGTTTTCATGATGGCAAGGGGGAGTAGGAATAGAAGGGAAGAAGAATAAGAGGATAGTGGTCCCCATATGAGTGACCCAATGTATGATGAGGAGGAAGGGTTTGAAGAGGAAGGGGATGAACCTAAAGAGAACATTGAAACACTAGAGGGGAAGCTGCAATGACACCCTTGTGGAACTATGTGACCAAACTTGAAGGGGGAAGAGGTGGTGGAAGCTACAAGTTTTTGTGCCCTCATGGTTGTCATGGAGGAAAACCATATAGTGGTTCATATGCCCGTGTGAGGAGGCATCTTTGTGGGGTGTTGGATAGTAATGACAAAACAAGTGCCGTGGGGATACAAATTTGCCCAAACATTTCAACTGAACAAGGAAGAAAATACATTCAAATAAAGGAGGCTGCACAACAAAAAAACAAGAAACAAAAAGCTCAGTCTGAATCAAGTGCAACCTCTAGATTTGGTAGCTCATCTCCTCATGGTAGTTCTGCAACCTCTAGAAGTAGATGAACAATAGGGGATTTCCTGAATGTTGCTGGGAGGGATGATGTGGATGAAAAGATAGTCTGATTTCTTTGTGCTTGCGGTGCACCATTCAATGTGCTTTGCTCTCCCTATTGGCATGATATGGTTATAGCCATCAATGAAGCCCCAAAAGGATACAAGAGCCCCAACTATGAGAAAGCTAGAATAGTGTTATTAGAAAGAGAAAAAGCAAAGCTTCAAAGAGCTTTGACGCATTTTAGAAATGAGTGGGTGGATTGTGGGGTATCCATTATATAAGATGGGTGGACAAATATTATAAACCAACATTTGATAAATGTTCTTGGTGTTTCTGCTAGTGGTGCAATATTTATTACATGTCATGACTCCTGCTCTGTCAGTGCAACTTCCCAAAACATTGCAGATCTCTAATTGCAATCAATCAAAGATGTTGGTCTTAACAATGTGGTTCATGTGATCACTGATAATGCAACAAATTGTAAGGCAACAGGAAAAATTGTTGAGTGTACTCATCCACACGTCTTTTGGTCTGGGTGCTTAGTGCACACATTGAACCTTTTGATGCATGATATTATGAAGCATAAAGAATGTGGATGGATTAATGAGCTTTACAAGAGAGGGAATGAACTCATTAAATTTATCACAGGGCATCCAAGGGTAAACTACTTTTATGGCACTTACTCCAAGTTGCAGTTTCTTAAACTTGCAAAAACAAGATTTGCAAGTTATTACCTCACCTTTAGGCAACTAGTGAAGGTGAGACAAGGTTTAACTAATATCGTGACGTCTGAATAATGGGAGGAAATTAACACTGATAGAGATGGTGCTAATGTAGCGAAGGACACTATTCTTGACTTGTTCTTTTGGTCACAAATTAAATATGTTTTGCAATTCACCAAACCAATTTATTACATGATCAAGTTCGCAGATTTGTATCGACCAATAATTGTGAGGTGTATGAGCAAATGTATAGTATGTTGGGGCAGATTAAAGACACTGTTGAGCCTAGAGATATCACCTTGTACAATTATATTCGTGCAGAGCTGGAAAAACGATGGGATATGCTAAATGTTCCATTGCATGCCATAGCATATGTTCTGACACCTAAATACTATCATCCATCATGGCTTTCAACACCAACACTGGGGGAGGGCGGGGGAGAGTAGGATAAAATCACACCTATATCTAGAGGTTCTATCTAGTTATATGAGAGCATTGGATAAATTAGTCCCTGCTGAGGAGGAGGCTGGCATGGTATGGAAACAATTGAGCAACTATACGCTTAGCACTAGTCCATTTGGGAGCATGCATGCAATTAGAGATCGAGAGATTTTTTCTTCTTGAGTGGTGGAACATGTATGGAGGTGCTACTCCACTTCTACAAACTTTGGCATTGTGGGTGCTATCACAGATGGTAAACACTTCTTCTGCAGAGAGGTGTTGGAGCTCTTATTTCATCCACAGTGTTAAAAGGAACATGATAAGTTTTGATTGAGCAAAGAGCTTGGTTTATGTTCACTACTAATATGAATTTGTGTGATTGTCCTCTGACACTTTGCAAGCTTTTAAAATTATGTCTTTTGTTCATAATTTATTCACATATGAATAGTCAAATTTTAATGACCTCGCTATGAAGTGAGTACATAAATAATCTGTCTTTTAGAGTCAAGCTAATGATTGAGCTGTAATGTTTCCCTTTAGGAAACGTCCTCCTACAGAGAACTCTCACCCTTGAACTAACTCAATTTTACAAAGAGGCGATTGCGCCAATACAAGGAGGACTAAGCAACAAAGGTCCTCGTACTCAAACTCGAGATCAAAAAGCTATGACGGCTTCAAAAAGTCTCTTACATCAACTTCACCATTCAAGAATGTGCTCGCAGGCATCAATGGCTACTCTCAGAAGATGGGCCTCGATCTCAACTTCCCAATGCAACTTACAGATCTAAAAAAGGCCCAATATTGTCTAAGTTATGCCTTAGAAGGCATATTACAAGCATTGATAACACAAATTCCTGAGCTTCACCTTACAACTCCTTCTGCTCTGGTGTAATGGCAAATTCTTTTTATAACCCACGGGCAGGTCCCAAGGTCAAACCTGTGGACCTCTCGGGATTTGGTTTGGCAATTCTTAGCATTCGTTACAACCAAACGTATTAAACATAACAGTTGTTGTCATTGGTGCAACCATATGTCAAATTTGATATAATAACTATACCATAGTTTTAACAATACATATAACATGGTCGAAAACTAGACTGATGGATAAGGTGTTATGTTCATAATTAGCTGAAGCTTGAGCCAGTAAAGAAGAGGCTCTATCGAATTGAGAACGTGTACGTCACTGATCTGTAGGATCACTGGCAAGAGTGCCTGCTGCATACCGAGTAGCGGAGACCAATTTTGGAAGCTGAGGAGCTGAAGGAGGATCCTTAGAAGGTGGAGGAGGATTGTCATCCTCGTTGTCATCATCTGAAGAAGAAATATTTTCAGAAGTATAAGGGATAGAGAGAGGTGGCACATCCGTCAAATTAGGCTCGTATGTTGATACATTTTTAGCAAACTTTACATCTCTTCTAATGATAACATTTTTCGACTTAAATGGAATAAGTCTGTATCCTTTGACATCTTCAGAATATCCAACAAAAATACATTTTTCACTCTTAGGTTCTAAAGCTTTATGTTTCTCATTTGGAATATGGGCCCATGCTTCACTTCCAAAAATACGAAAGTGACTTACATTTGGTTTAATTGAGCTCCATGCTTCTTCTGGAGTGATATTCTTTAAAACCTTAGTAGGAGTGCGATTTATTATGTAATTTGCACAGTTAATTGCTTCTGCCCTTTGCACAGTTAATTGCTTCTGCCCAAAAATTAAGACTAAGTCCTTTAGATTGAAGCATACAATTAGCCATTTACTTTAAGGTGCAATTCCTCCTTTCAGCTGCACCATTTTGTTGTGGAGTATATGGAACAATATGTTGCATTTGAATTCCATTCTTAGTGCAAAAGTTGATGAATTTGTTGTTAACATATTTTCCGCCATTATCAGATCTTAGCATAAGAATTTGATGTCCAGGTTGTTTTTCAACAAAGGCCTTAAAGGCCAAGAACATGTTAAATACTTCACTCTTGAGTTTTAAGAAGTATAGCCAAGTGCGTTTGGAGAAATCATCAATGAAAGTTAAGAAATACTTGTAGCCAGAGAAGGAAACAACTGGAAGTGGACCACATAAATCACTATGCAGAAGCTGTAGAGGGGCCGAGGCGTGCCAAGAGGCACGTTTTTCAAAACTGCCCCGATGATGTTTTCCGAGTACACATCCGGAACAAACACCATCTCTGCAAGATACCATAGGAAGACCTGTCACCATATTTTCTTTACATAGATGCTGAAGGGAGCGATAGTTTAAGTGGCCAAATCGCTCATGCCAAAGTTTGCTCACTTCATCATTATGAGCAACAAATACCGAGGGAAGATTTGATGACCCAAAGTTGTGAAACTTATACAACCTTGTAGAATCATCAGCAATGCGAGTAGCTAAAATCTGTCTAGGATCTCTTAGGTTCTTAATTACAACATCGTGAGGTGAAAATTCAACGATTTTACCTTCACCTGAATGAGTTATCTGATATATAGATAGAAGGTTGCAGAATAAGGTTGGAACACATAATACATCTTTAAATTGACCATTGTCTATATGAACAGTTCCAGTCCCTACAACATTAAGAGATCTATCATCACCAACATATATATTTTTGGTGTTACAATCATTTAAAGAAGAAAATATGGCTTTGTTTTTGGCCATGTGATAAGAGGCTCCAGAAAAAATGAGCCACTCATGAGAATGAGAAGAAGAAGATACATTTAATGCATAACCAGACTGAGATGATTGACAACGACATGCAGAAAGTGCCATTCCTGAAGATGAAGTTGAAGTTGAAGTAGAAGAATGCTCCACATGGATGTTATGTTTCTTCATTGCGGCTTCCAAGGCTTCCATCTTCTTAAATCATTTGGATTCTAAGTGGCCATCTCAATTACATAAGTGGAAATGTCTATCAGTCTTCTTCTTTTTGTTTTTATTTGCCTTATCATTTTGTTGAAATGATTTTTCATTTTGAGCCTAAAATTGCTTAGGACCCTTGTTTGGTTTAGGACCATTCTTTTTAGGATATTGCTTCTTAGGATGTAAGAGTTTTTCTTGCTCTCTTACCAAAGAATCACAAAATGCATCAAAAGAGGGGGTCTTGTAGTTTTGTCCTTGAGAAATAACGGCTTCTCTAGTAGAATGGAAGGTGGAAAAAAACATAGAGTAGGCTGGTCCTAACTTAGTAAGAATGGAATAGATAAGGCTACCATCTTCTTTCTTAACTTGAACACCTTCCAAGAGAAGTCTAAGGGTCTTGAACTTGGACAAAAAATCTTTAATGGAAGAAAAATTATTTGGGGCCAACATAAGGAACTCATTTTCGAGTTGATGGGCTCTAATTTCATTTTTAATTCCAAAAATTTTAGTGATTTGTTTCATTGCTTCATTAGGGGTATCAAGTTCTGCAATATGGAATCTAAGGTCTGGAGAAATGGACATCCCTATCAACCCACGTGCTTGATCTTGCCTATTTTCCCATTTGGTTGCCTTATCTTCATCTTTAGGTTTAGTTTCTTGACCTGGAGCTATTCTGTAAAGACCTTTACTTCTCAGTAAATCCACAATGTAGGACCACCATTGGAAGTAGTTGGTGCTGTCAAGAATAAATTAGCATGGACTTTCCATTTTAAAAAAAACTAAAGCTATAGATGCCGAAACTAAGTGTTCTAATGGAAAGATCTTGAAAAATTAGGCAGATTAAAAAAAACGTCTCTGAAAATAGCTTCTGGATGAAGAAGTTATGGCTTTTTGAAGAAAAGTTGTTGAAGATGCCGACGAAGTGCGTGAATGTGTGAAAGTGAATGATAATGTTATATTTAAAAAAAATCCCCCGTTTCCAAACTTAATCTAATTAGCTCACTTTAAAATAAAATTATGTGACCCACTTTTATAAATACGTGAAAGTCACTTTTACAATGGTACTTTATGAACTACCCACTAAATTGTAACTTAAGTAAAAAATAAAGAGACTTCAGAATTATAAGTGACTCACTTTTTATAATGGGTGAGAACACTTTTACATAAAGTTACTTTAAAATATAAGTTACATGTGCTTTTTGAAAAAGTAACTAAACAAAAAGAAATACTTGAACTCAAGACCTCTATTCTCATAAAGTAACTTTGGACCAAGTGAGCTAGTTTAAAAGGTTAGTAATTTTTGGAAAAGAGGAAGGGGTTTTTTTTAGTCATTGAAGCTTTGGAGTGCGTGCTTACTTGAGAAAACTCATTTTGCCTACAAAAAAAAACTACACAACCCAACATAGACCTACAAAAAAAACCAAACATTATGGCTTGAAGTTAGCTTTCACTGGAACCTAAATATTTTCCTTAATGTTTCTGATTTTCCGAGATCACACTAAGGTGCGGCGGAAAAGAGCATACGCATGAGAAAAATCCTTCCTTTTTGTTTTTGATTTGCCCAGATTGCACAGAATCGCGGGGAAAAGAGCATATGCAGGAATGAAAGGTATAGATCCGATAATCAAAAAAATAGAGAGCTAAATAAACCTAAATAAATAGATAAATGAATAATTAAAACTGCAAATAAAGATTGTATACCTCTAGATCTTAAAAATGACGTAGCTAGGTCTAACAGAAACCTTTTTGCGTGAAACGAAATGGGTTCCTCATTGGAATAGATGCTCCTAACATAATAGAGCAGTCCTCTCGGCTCGAAAGTAGTCAGAAATAATAGATCTAGGAAACGACACTCAGATGCAGTTGCACTAGCTTCGGATCTGGATCACCAATGGATGTGGCCCTCAAATAGCTCTGATGCCATGTAGGAATTTACAAGGTAAGTTCCTCAAGTAGAACACCAAAGGACATCGCTCACAAACAGATCACAGATCAATACACCAATATACTTGATGTGGTTAAAACCCTCAAAGAGGGAAATAGTCCACGGCCTGAGCCAATGCTGCCACTTCAGGCAATTTATTAATAAAAGAAATAAATTTTACATAAGCTTCTCTCATGAACTATCACCCTACAAATGATCCTCCATGCTTTTTAAATAGATATCATGGACCAATCGGGTGTTAAGCCATGGATCAAGTGTCGATAATATCGAGGAGAGAATGAACTGTTGGATCACTTCATGTCTAGAACATATCATGACCATCAGATTCTAAGTTACAAAATTACATAGTAAAGAAACACACTTTACCTAACTCTACACTAGACCAAGTTATACTTAACTATTTCCTGTGTCAGAATATCCTAACATCCCCCCTTAAGAATAGCTTGGGATAGGATTGAAGGATGTACAAATATGACAAAATAGGAGAAGGAAGGAGGCATTAGATCTTATTGATACCATGTAATAATTCACAAGGTAAGTTCCTCGGATATAACACCAAAGGACACCGCTCACAAACAGATCACAGATCAATACACTAATATTCTTGACGTGGTTAAAACCCTCAAAGAGGGAAACAGTCCACGGCCTGAGCCAACACGACCACTTCAAGCAATTTATTAATAAAGGGCCACTTCAAGCGGTCACCCTACAAATGACCCTCCATGCTCTTTAAATGGAGATCATGGACCAATCAGGTGTTAAGCCACGAATCAAGTGTCGATAATACTAAGAAAAGAATGAATTGTCGGATCACTTCATGTCTAGAACATATCGTGACCGTCGGATTGTAAGTTACAAAAATACATAGTAAAGAAACACACTTTACCTAACTCTACACTAGACCAAGTTATACTTAACTATTTCCTATGTGTCGGAATATCCTAACACCACCACTAAAAATATACTAAAAAACTCACATATATTTCATTCCAATCATAATATTTACAATAATGTAAGCCTAATTGTCATTCAATTGGCCACTCACACCCACGCCCATCCCACACCTACACTCCTAATTATTGTCCGCAGACTTGCAATAATTAAATAGAGAGATACAAATTGGTTGAGATCCAAAATATTTGCTAACTAATCCTAAAATATCTCCTTGTGATCCACAAATCTCTCATGAGATTTAATTGTCCCTAAGATCTTTGTAACCCCTCAAACTCTCAAGGTTTCTCAATAATTATTTAACAAATTCAATATTCTATAATTATTTAGAAACACAGGAAAATACATTAAATTTAAAAATTTCACACATTTAGGGATCCAACTCCCTTGGTAAATATTTTTGACCTCTCAGTCAAATGCTACAGTAAAATTTGAGAGCCTGTGCTCTTGCATCAGACTCCCCATGTAGAAAAAATTCCATGGTTTGCTGACCATGAGTCGATCTTCCTCATGTCCTCTTGGATCCCATACATTATTTTGTTGTCAATCCTCAGCTTTTTCATGTTGTTGTCCTACTATTGTTGCTTCTCAAACTTCACCATAATTCCACTCTTGTTGTTCTTGTTGCAAGACATTTGTCTTCCCCATGCTTGTGCTCACTATTTCAAGAGGAATTTTCCCAACCACCAAAACCATCAAAAGAAGAGTATACAACTAAACCAACATAACTTCACCCTCAACCCATGCATGTAGAGTTGCTTCCTGAACTCCTTGCTCTTCTTCAATCTGCTCATTGAATTTTGTCTCGATGTTTCCAGTGAATTATTCAACCTTCAAATTTACTTCATCTTTCTTCACAACAAATTTTATAATTTGTCCATCCTCACATTCTACCTTTGGTTCACCATCCCTGATGAGCATTCCACTGAAGTATTATTCTTCATCACTACTGAGGACAAAATTTGGATTTTTTTTCTCCTTCTTCATCTCTCTCAATCTTCATGATAGTTTCAAAATGTTTTCCATCACCTGCAGCAACACCTGCAACCATACACAAATTGTCAAAAAAAATATAAGGCTTTGTAGCCTCATTTGATGTCTCAGACATCGAAACTTCGTCATCTCCATATTCTCCTTGGATTCTTCCCTGCTCAGGTTCACATCTGTGAACTTCTTCCTCACACTCAGCTGCTCTGATTTATTCCTTCAGTATGCATCTCAACTTCTATCTCTTCTTCCTTGCAACTAATTTCTCAACAGGGCACTTGACGGTTTTCCTTAGGTTCCACCCATGCCTCTAATTCTCCTCATTCTATTGTAATAGATCCTCACGCACATTCAATAATGCCTTCATCTCAGTCATCTCTTTCTCAAATTCCTCATCACACATTTTACGGTGCTTACCCTTGAACCTTTACTATGACTATCACTTTCCATTTTCTTTTCTCCCTTTTTGAACTTTCACCTTATTTATTGTGCGCTGCAATAAATCCAACACCTTAATAGGCTACCTCCAAATATGGCCAATGGTTCACTCCTTTTGAAACTTCCTGAGAACTCTTTTCTCCAATGGCTTATGTACATACTTACTCACTCACTGGGAACTTTTTGTTGAAAAGTGTGCAACAAGAAATGCTTGTTGAGAATGCAACAAGATGATGGAGCTTAGTGGAAAGGAGTCGCCTTCACTAAGTGGTCCCGCACGAAAGTTTTGGCACAAAGTCTATTTTTAGACATATGTATCATGGTCTATGAGCTGCAGGATGTTGTTTATGGATGATTGGTCATGTTGGGAAAAATAAATGGACTTCTATTTTTTGTATCACAGCGGTGTGATCAGAGTCTATTTTTAGACTGTCAGGTAAAAATAGAAACAGTCAAATATTATTAGCCCTTAGT
>APFE031104422.1:0-11860 GCA_000404065.3 Pinus taeda | reverse complement strand
ACTCATAGCTGTTCTTGGAGGCATGGTTTTGGGTTTTAGATGGCTGGGGCTTTGGCCCATTTTGAGGCTTCTTGTGCATGCGCTTCCTGTTCGTGACTTTGGTGAAGCCGTCTTGGGGGGAGGTATCAGAGGTCTCAGGAGCGCTGGTTTTAGCATTGAGGGGGCAATCCCTGAATAAATGTCCTATCACATGGCATCTTCAGCACCTAAAAGGGATATGCTCTTAGTCTAGAGGCTGGATCCATTCCTCGTCTCTATGGGTTAAAGTGACATAGTCAGGAAGGGCTTCATTGAGCCTAATGAAAACACAGATTCGGGCATAAGAGATGAACTTACGGTTTTTTGTTTCCTCAGCAGCCCTGATGTATTTTCCCACTCCATTGCCGATCTTCATTAGGCATTGCTCTTCCCAATATTCCTCCGGGAGCGAGAAGAGTCTGATCCAGACGGGTGCCCAAGCCAGATCTTCATTGTCGGGGTTGAATCGGGGTTTCCAGTTTCTGAGGTAAAGCCCTGCTGAGTTGAAGAAATACGGTCCTCCACCCAGTATTCGATGCTTATCTTCCAAACAGTAGAATATGGCTGTGAAGAAGCCCTTTGCCCCTAATTGAAGGGTGACATTCCCTTTTGGCTTCCATTTGGCGGCTATCCAGCCCCTTAGGGCCCGTTCAGTTGGCCAGAACCCTATGAACTTTCCTATGACTGCATGATCTTGCATGAACTCGATGCGGCTGTCGATAATGTCTCCAGGCAGCTCTATTCTCGGTCTTTCCTTGGCTATTGGACGACAGGCCGAGGAGGTGACCTGTGGTCTGTCCTTCTTTGGATCTCGATCGCTCTGTGAATTGCTGTTGTCTTCTTGATTCTTCTGCCCTTGACAGAGCAGGTCTGGATCTAAGGATCCAAAGATGACTTCCTCGTTTGATTTGAGGTTTGAAGGGGAGGGCTGCGATGCCCCCCCCTGAGTCGGGCTCATGAAAGTCGCTTTCTCCCCGCCAGATCTGATTAGGAGCAGGGGCGTCAGGCGCAGCAGTGATCTCTTGTTGCAGGCTGTCGGCGCTACCGTAGGGAGCGTTTCAGAACCCTAGCCAGACGCGCTCTCTCCTTTTCTTGACCCACTAGATACCAAGTGTTGTTGCTGAACATTGCTTGCATTTAATTCCATGGATGCCGATTGTTCATCTGAAACCACGTAAGTTTCCCATACCGTCTCGTTCCCGCTCACCTGACCACTAATTCTCTCAAATATTTCTTTCCGAATCAATGAGATTTACTCTTACCATCACTAGGAAACTTAATTAAATCATGTAGAAATAATTATAGTATTAATTACATCAAGCAAAGTTTACTTTGACAATGAAAACTCGAAAACAGGGTTTTCTCCACAGAAGCGCAACAAAATCCATAGAAGCGTAGTGTGCTTTGAGTGAGTGTTTGGATGACGTTGGTTGATCTCTAATGTTAGATGAAGGTTGGTAAAGGTACCTCAGAATGTCCAATAGGAATCTAAAACTTAAAATCATCAAAAAATCACCTCCAAATCACCTCCAAAACACCTCAAAACGCATTCTACCAAAACTACTCCAGAAGTGCAACATGTGCCTCAAAACAGTGGTAGAAATGTGAAAAATTGATGGTTTTTTATCTTTTCCTGCAAATTTGTGAGCTGAAATGAGAGCCCAAGTGGATTTCTGAGATGTACTAGTCAATATACACCTATACATACTTACCATTCATCATTTTAAGCCTCCGAGAAAAAGCGCAGCGTGGCCAAGCTGCGTTTCTGTAGGATCAAATTTCTGGGTTTTCTACAAAAATAGGACTCAACAATGGACAAATATCTCTCTAACCATAAAAAATTTTACAAAAATGAGAGAGGTTTTTGTTTTTAGGTATATTGTGAAAAAAAAATCCTCCATTTTTCAAAAATAATTTCCCATTTGTTCATAATCCAAGTTTTAATTTGGTCACTAAAAACGCAGCGAAATATTGCAAAAGCACAACATGTGACAGCAGAAGCGCAACAAAGTTTGGAGGGTGATTTGGAGGCCTTCCTGGATGAGTTAAATGTTGAAAAAGGTAGTTTTTTTAAATATGAAGATGTCTACTACACAATGGAGTCATAAAGCACTGCAAACACCTGCTCCAAACCCTTTGAAAATTTCCTTGAGTCAAATTGTCCCAAAAGTGCAGTGAATGGCCTGAAATAGTGGAAACAAGGTGTAACATCTATTAGGGATAGAAGTTTCTGAAGCTATGAGCTCTACTAACTCTAGGAAGTCCATCATTTCTATGGTGGTCTTGTTCTTCTTGAAATTGGTGGCAAAGAGACTAGCCGACCCACAATGGTAGCCCACCTCTTGTACTTTCTCACAAAACCCTAGGCAACCTACTTGTATAAATGATTTATTGATGAATTGTGAAGCATTAATATCATTCATATGAGTTGGCTCATATCTATACAAATTTCCTCCTTTGTTATATTTCTTATTTACAATGGCCACGGCATTGGTTATGCTTGATAAAACCCTAGTTTGATAGTTGGGAAGGGTAGGGTAGGATTGGGAAAACAAGGGAAAAAATGGAAGCTAGTTTAGAGAAGGGAATGAAGGGGATGGGGGTTAGGGAGAATTATAGGGAAATTCTAGGGGGTAGGGGTAGAGGTTAGGGATACTTTGGAAGTGGAATTTCTTGAGATGGGTGAGGGAAAGAGGGGAAAAAGTCAAAAACACAGTCCACACCCAGAAATGAAGAAAAAGCATAGCGTGGGCTACGGTTTTTTTGGAAAATGATGGAAATGAAGGAGATGAGTGTGGGAAATGATCAGGGGAGGTGTATTAAGTGTGTATAGGGGTTTTAGGGTAGGAAAACTAGGGATTTTGTCCCTGAAATGAAGCAAACACAAAAAAAAAAACAAAAAGCGCAATGAAGAACCCTAGGAGAGGGATTTCATCATTTTCTGAAGGAAAATCACTGCATGAGGATTGATGAGAGGCTATAATTACTTGCTGGAGAGTCTTTGGAACCTATAGATTGCTAAATGAACCTTGTTGTGGCTTTCCTTAACCTTCAAACCAAAAGCACAACGCGCTGTCTAGAAGCGCAACATGCTAGGGAAGAAGTGCAGCGTGCTTGCTAGTAAGGGATTGGTGATGGAAAATCAGAGTTTTGAAGGCTGAGGTGAAACTCAATGGTGGAGGAAAGCTCTAGGAAGATGAAATGAAGTGTTTGAATGATTAGATGGTCTCTTTATAGCTTGAAAGTCAGTTTTTTCTTTTGGTGATGGTATGACATCACATGTCCTTTCTGAGAAATAATGTGATGTGGTAGTGTACTGTAGCTTTATAACTTTATTTGGAAATGTTACATCTCCATGAGGGGTACATGTACCTTTGAAATATTTTCCCTAATTACTAACTCCCATGATGGTGACAATGGTAATGACATGACTCCCATGTAGATTTTGATGACATGAGCAAATGATGACACCTAATGCGTGTCTTAACCATGATTTGGAACTTCGAACCCTTTAAGTATGTATGTGAATGATTGAATGACCAAAATGATGACCAAGATACTCATTTGATGACCTATCACAAAGACTGATGACATGATCGTGATGAAATTTTATGACCTTGAAAATGGAGGGAGTAGTGATGACACCTAGGACATGACTCAAGACTCATTTGACAATAAAAAGACATGTCAAATTTTATTTGAAAATATAACAGTTCTACCTAAGACCCTATCAATCACATGGAAAGAGTACATTTGATCACTAGTGACTCATAAACACTAACATATTCGACAGAAATAATAAATATATGATAGCTATAAAAACCACATATGAACAAGTATATTTACCCATCGAATATAAGAGGAAAGGATTTTTTATTAACATATAGAAAATGCAACTAGGTCTAGGACATCCATGTACCACCTAACCACAGACTGGTTGAACCAAATCTTTCTTTCAGCCAATCACCCTCGTTCCATATTCCAAGCATGAATGTGGGATCTCGTGGAACAAATCCAGCAAAACCAAACTAGGGATTATAGAGGCCAAACCACCTCAACCGTCAACCGGTGATTCCACCTAACAGTCAGACATCACTAATCATCACCAGATTGGTCTCTAACCAAGTTGTCTAGGGCTCTAGAGCATTTGTTCCAACCAAGGCTTCCAGGACTAGTAACTCAACCCACATTTGTTGTTGGGCTTCCAGAGTGTTTGTCCAACCAAGGCTTCCAGGACTAGTAACTCAACCCACCAAGGGATTCTAGAGAATTTTTCCAACCAATGCTTCCAAGATTAGTAACTCAACCCAAGCTATTACAGGGCTTCCAGAGAATTTGTCCAACCTGTTATCACTCAGGTTGTCCCCTAGGAAAGCTCTAAGGAGGGGATACGACCGAGGTAACCACAGACCAATCTTTTAGGTACAGATTCTAGCCAATCTGTACCCAGACAGGGCTCTCTCTTTATAATTTAGCTTTGTTTTGAGGTATTTTAGGCTAGTTATGATGTACAGGGTTTTGTTTTGATTTTTGGATGATGATTTTCAATAAAAAAAGGGTGAAAGTCTGAGAAGTTCAGTCCATTGGGCTATGGATTCTATGAGTGTATACTGCTGGATATGGTTTCCTTTGAAAGAGGAGGTACCATAGAGCAAGATAATTAGATCATGAAGCAATTTATAAACTGAAATCAGATGGACATGGAGATCAGGGGGTGAAAGGAAATTAAGAATCTTTCATCATGCTGGCAGAGGGAAAGTGAATGAATATTTCAGGGAGCAATTAAGAATTCCCTAAGTATACTCAAGGTGTAAGAACCAGGGGAAACAGGAGCAATAAAGAATTCCTGCTTATGCTAGTTTCTGAAGAAAACATAAAAAACAACAAAGATTGAACACAGAGTACAGTGAAGTAAGTTATGGGTTATTCTTTTTCCCTGCTGTTAAGATTATGAACATAGATGATATATAAAAACACAAAAACTATAAAACATGAGTTATAGAGGCTTATTGATCCATGAAGTAATTCAATAATTCTGCAACATAGTCCACTATCATTAATCCCACATCCAAAGAGTTCAGTTCATCAACAACGCATTCCAACTGCCTTTTATTCAGAAGAGTTCTCAGAGTTACAACGCAGTTCCAGAAGAGATATCACCAACCCCGAATACATCTCACGGGGTGGTATTTATACAAAAAAGGGTTAAAAAATATCTTATGAGGAAAATATCAAGCAATAAATTCATCCATCTACTTTTTCAAAGGAAATAAATGCTGTTGGAAACAGGTAGAAATGAATGCAGAAGTTATTGTTGTTGTGCTGGCCGCTTTAATTGATCAGATAAGTTTGACTTTTACACCCAGTGAGTCGGTTGATAGTCTTTCTTTAATTGGAGTTGCTGCGTTGTTGTCCCGGCCCTTTCATCTGTGCTTGATTCCGCTTTAATGAGTTATAGTCCCAACTTCACTCCCTTCCTCTGTTGTCTTCACCCTTATGATATGTGCCATGTGTTTTGACATTGGATTAAATGCAGATGATAAAGGAAAATTGGAACTACCTTGGTAAAACCTCCAACATGCTCTGCCACCATTGATCTATTGGCAACTGGTGTCTTTGCAGTTTTGTTAATGTTTCATCAGCTTCAGTATACCTGTAGAAGTTGGGTTGGACTTCAAAAAGATGTGTTATTTCATGCTCAATATAGAACAGATTTTCCAACTTGTCATATAAGCTCTGTCCAGAGGGGGGTGCCGTGTCTTGTGAAGTGCTTGATGATGCTGTAATCTGATTTGCAACATATGTATTTACCCTGTGAGCATATTGTTCATGTGTCAACAGTCTCTGGTTGCTGGTTAACAAACTGGGAAGACCCTTTTGTCGTAAGACTGTAAACTTCTCTGTAAAGGCATTTATTTCTGTATGCATTTCTTGGCACTTTCTTTCCAGAGTCTGTATAAAATTCCTCATGGTCAACACCTTTTTCACTGTCAAAAATGGTGCCTATTCTGTCCTTGATCTCTAGAGCTGCTAGTTGTTCGCTGGTGTGAGTGTTCAAAAATGAATTAGTCTATTGGCCTGCTCATGCATGTTTCCCAATGATGCTTTGGCCTTTTGAATCTCTACTTGGGCCTTTTCTATCAATTCAATTTGCTCATGGATCGTCTGTATTGATTGCCATTGATCAGTGATAGACTGGCCAATTTTGGTCCACAAAATTGTTTTGATTTCTGCTAGAGGTTTGTGGAGAGTAAGATCTTTCTCCAAGGATTTCACCTTATTTTCTAAGGCATTTACCTCTCTGGTTTTCTCTGCCATTATTACCTTAGATTTATCATAGCTTACCTCTAGTTTGGCCAGTTTGTCTTTAGCTTCTTTAAGCTCCGACATTTGGACTTCTAACTCTTTTACTGCTTTCATCAATTCTTCCATGCTCATGTTGGTATCTGGTCCTGTTGTTCCTACTGTCGCTGAAGCATATGTGGCTGATGTACCTTCTGTTGATGCTGGGACAGTGGGAGGAATTGCTGCTGTCACTGTGGGGGGAGCAGTGGTAACTGTTTGAGATGTTTCAGTGTCTGGGAGGTCGACTCTCCCTGCTTGGCTTGCAATGCTTTCTCCAATTCTTGCTCAATTTCAGCTAGCCTTTGATTCATCCTTATCAACAAATCCATCATGTCTTCTTCTGCCTTTTCTTGTGCAAGTTCTGCAGTATGTGGGTGCATGGTGAAAGGCAGCTTCAATTGCTTCCTAAGTGCAACAATATCTTCTTCCTTTTTCTTTATCAGTGCTTTGATGCCCTTGGCATCCTTGGGATCATGTCCCAGCTCAATAATTATCTCTTCTAAGGTCTTTATTCTGTTATCTTTGGCCAAGGAAGATATCGTTTCCAAATCCAACTGGGCAGATGTATTACTTAATGACTCCTTCAATTGGTGGGCCAACATTGCCTTGTCTACCAATGTAGCATAGACCATTTCACCTGTTTGTTTGTGTAGCTTGATCTGGTCCATCGGGTGTATATCTTTGGTAAGGACCTTTAGATTTGTTCTTATATAGTCAGCTGCTGACTGTGGTTTCTGAACTTTAGGTCTAAAATGACTTAAGATCATTTTTTCCTCCTTAATGTCATATGCTGCCATTAGTCTTTGCTAATTGGAGGGTGTCATTTTGAGAAATTGATCCTAAAGCTGCATTCTCAATGGCTCATTCTGGGCCTTAATGTCCATTAATGTTCTTTTAATGCTTACTTTGTGGCCTTGAGGAGGAAACTTCCATACCATGCTGCCTCTCTATTTCTTTCCTGTGAGAGCTGGTGGATGTCTGTTGGCTGGTTGCCCTCTCCTCTCTTGGGCTTTCTGTGATTTCTTCAATAATTTCCTCTTTAGGTAGAGGATATACTCTTTTCCTTTTAGCCCCTGGCTGCTCTGTTGATCCACTTGCAGGTGTGGTCTCTTCTCTGTCCCTTTTCTTGCTTCTTTCCTCATTGAGAGGAGTCTGTAATGCTGATACCTCTGGTGCCTCTGTTTGTAGTGAAGGGGCTTGCCCTTGACTCTGTTCCTTTGAGGTAGTTGGCTGGTATGTCATTGTTCCTTGCTCTGTATCTACTACCTCCTTGCCCTTTGCTGTCCCTACTGTTGGTGTAGTCCTTTCTTGGGCAGCTCGTTGTGAAGCTGCAACAGTTGATATGCCTTCTCCGGTTTGCTGTGGCACTTTGAATGACACCTGTTTTTAATGGACTTCCTGTGTGAAATGCAGGTGGCGGACTGAGCTGGACAACCAATTTGCAGGCTTAATTTAGCTGGGTGGCAGACTGTGGAGTCAAACAGCTGCTTTGGTCGACAAATTGCATGCATAGGTTGCACAACGTAAATAAACAAAAATGAACGAAAATGACCCTTTTATGCCTTTTTAACAAAAAATTTGAATTTGGTGGGCTTTGGCGTGTTTCTGTCGGATGACTTCAGCATGAAATAATTTTTGTCATGTAGCGAGGTACGGAAGATGACGTGTTGGATGACGTGGCAGGTGACACGGATGTGAGGCGGTGATGTAAGCAGGTGACATGGCACTGGCATGGGTGCGAAGTCAACAGATGACGCAGGGTGATATCAGTAGGGAGGTAGTGGGGCGGTAAGCGGTATTCCCCGCACCACCTTTGGGCCATGGTGGTTTTGGAGGGGGGGCTCCGATCACGTCGGGAAGCTGACACATGTCCCTCGTACGGCGGAAATACCACCCATCCCCCGGACGTTATTGTTCGGCAGGCGAGGGGGGTCCGATATCCATGTGGGTCGTCGGATTTGTAGACGATGATCGGACGGTTGGCGGTGATTAAAGCTAGTGGGAAGCTATGGCACAGGGACCCACCACATGAATCAACATTTAATATGTTTGCGGGGTTAAAACTTTGGTTAGCGGGGTTTTTGGGGTATGGTTATTCATTTAACCAATGTTAAATGAAACCCGACATTTTATGCACGGAGGGCTATTATGCGGTTCCAAATGAACCAATAATTACCGTGAACCATGGTATATGACCATATTAGGCCGGGGGAGGGATATTTATAATTTTTTGGGTTTTAATGTTATTTATATAATACAGGCATGGGTTTAGTTAGGGATTTAATTTAATAGGGTTAGTCTGTTAATATGGGTTTTCAAGGGAAGCGCTAAGTTATAGAGTTAGGAACTTAGGCTTAGGGATATGAGAGGGTTTTAGTAATGGAGTTGAATAGATTAGGCTTAATAGAAGATAAATGTTTTACACAAGAAATGTGGCTTCTTAGCCCATGGAGAAAACATTATTTTGCTGTAACTTTCACCTGAGATGGAGTGGTCTAGGGACTTTGAGCGGATCTCAATATCCTAAGGTGATGTTAGTAAGTGATTGCTGTAAGGGGAATGAGGGGAAGCTAGAAATGCAACATCTAATTTGTCACCATTCCTTTCCATGATATTTATGATATTCATAAGAGATGAATCATATTTGAGTAAAGAAATCACTCATGCCACTGCTTCTACAACATCAAAACTACTTACCCATCCTATTACTCCTAACATTTTTTCTTCATTTTCATTGGGTGCATTTGAACTAGCAAACCCTGATTCTCTTGTTTTCTTTTAGCTGCCCTCCTATCTAAATCTACCCTTATCTCTTCCCAGAGCCCAGATTAAGCAGTTGGCCTCCTTTGCTTCTCTACTTAACTACTCATCTGCCAAGCTTGAACTGTTTGGACAGACCTTTATTCTTTATTCTAAGAGAAGTAAATTCAAATATGAACTTGGCCAGGATTAAGCTGTCTGGTCATTCATAAACCATAATAAGAATCAAGCAACTGTACATAGTGAAATTCTTCAAAATATGGAACCTTTGCCGCATGGAAAGGATGAACATATTTGGCACTTCTCCAGTCAATCATGAAAAATGAAACCTATTGGTATAGGAACCTAAGACAACCAAGGCTTCCAACAAATAGTAACTCAACTCAAGGAACACGAGAACCAATCAGAAAACAAAAGGAAAGAAACTCACAACACCATGGCTATCTAGGAAATGGAAAGGCTATGCAAAACCGTTGTCAATCCAGGAAACCCTCCATGCCAGTGATAGATCATAACCAAGAAACCACATGCATGTGTCATGCATGCCAAAACTAGCAAGGAAATCATACATGAAACTGGGTACATGCAGGAAAAACCTGTTGTAGCTACTAATCCCAATGACCTCTTGTGATTTATTGTTATTCCTTTTCCTTCTTGCTCCAAATCCCAAGTATGCCACACTCCTCCAATAGTGTTCCAAGAAACTCTAAGTGTCCAAGAGTATGAGAGAGAGAGAGAGTAGAATAGAGAGCTCCAAGCTAAAATTGATAAAAGCCACACACTAACCATCAGAAGCCCTTTTATTAATGAGGCCTCTAATTTCTTCAATTTTCCATTATTTTCCTTCATTTTCCTCCTCACATGACACTTGTGACCTTTCACCTTCCTTTTCTCCTAATTTCCATTTTTTTCATAAATAAAATGTCAATTAATGCCACTTTTCCTTTCCAAATCCTTTTCTGTTTCATTTTCCAATTTCCATAGCCACTAATTAATCATAAGTGATCCCCATCACTATGTTTTTTGCTCAACATTCATCTTGGAATATGTGTCCCATGATCTTGGTTATTATTTTTCCTTTATTAACTTTATTACATGGTTTTTTTGACCAGGGATGTTATAATTAGAGTCCAAATTCCATCTCAAAGAGATTGGCCATATTGTTGCTATTGAAACTCGTAAAGCATATAATGGTATGAACGATTGATCCTCGATCATCTAATAAAATTCCTCCAAAACCAATGTCCACAAGATTCTATTTAGAGGCCCCATTGAAGTTGAGTTTAAGGAAACCTAGATGAAAGGGGATCAAAGGCCTGGAGAATATAAATAAGAGATGAAATGAAATGTGGTCTACATAGAACAAAAAAGGGAAAATTGCAAGGACTAGATAATGGCAGATTCGTAGGAATAGGGTTGCCAATCCTACTCTAAATATGGGAAGAGGAGTCTAGATTATAGAATAATGAGTAATATTTTTCCAAATATAGTCAGACTTAGAACCAGGTTGTGAAAGATGTGATAATTGTGCTCCTTCCATATTTCCCATTAAATAAATTCGAAAGCAATCACCAAACTCTATTGCAATTAGGATGGAGAAAAATTCCATACCTCCAATTTGCAATGGTGTTTACAATGTTGGTGCTATCTCTGTCAGATTTCCTAAAAATAAGAGATGCTTGGGTCTAGAGGGATTTATATAAGATATAGACATTAAATATGTGCTCGATGTTTCCAACCTCAAAGTGGCATAAATGAGAAAAGGAGGGACCCTCAAATCCTCATCAGATTATTTTATAGCTAGTTAACGACTTTCTTCGAGCGAGAAGCCATAAGAAGTGGGAGACTTTGGGTAAAAGGCTATACATCTAAATTTTCTACTGAATCATCTCCTTGTGGATATTTTCATGCCCTACTACCATTTAATAAGATTCCATGAATATAAATTCACATTTGGGTAGTATCCCCTTTTGAGTTTGTTTGATTCATATGATTTACTGATGATTCTTTATTGTAGGGATTCCCAAAAATGAGGTCAATCTATATTATCAAGAAGGGGCATCTAATATTCCTTAGCAATCTATTTCCATTTTGGATTATCCCAGGGGGTATCTTTCAAGTAATATACTATAGAATGGTGATTTCGTGCCGCCATTGAAGTCCTAAAATCCCAAAGAGATCCATAGGAACTTAGTTTAGGAAGTTGTTGCCAAGAGTCATCCCAAAAAAGTGCATCCTTTCCATTCCTTATTTCCAAGAAATAATGCTATTAAATGATGTGTTTGTTGTGGTAGGAGAGGTTGCTAGTGGAAAATATTGAATTTTAGTGTTTCATTATTACCAAAATCTGGGGGTGGGGGTGCAGGATTTCCACCATATTTTCTATTCCATATCATTGGGGATAGTTCATTACCTTCTTGAAGCCATAAATAACAAAAAATTGCCTCTAAAATGATTCTAAGAGTCTCTAAGTCCCTTAGACCTAAGCCTCCTTGGAGTTTTGGAATGTAGATCTTATCCTAGGAAACCAAAGATCAATTTTTTTCATGGAATCCCCTCTCCAAATTAACAATCTCTAGAGAATGCGAATTGAATGAAGAAAAAATTTGGGAGAGACAAGGGGAAATAATAAATAAATGGGGAGGGCTTGGAGGACTAATTTTAAAAGCACTAGATGGCATGTGATATTAAGAGAATGGAAATTCTAGCTATCAAGGTTATTATTCTTTTTTTGAAG
>APFE031104401.1:0-12926 GCA_000404065.3 Pinus taeda | reverse complement strand
CCATAATCTTCAAACCAATTTGAGTTTTCTTCCACTCCCACTTAGCCTAATATTTCTATTATATATAAAAAAAAAAACAGTGACCCAAAAAGAAAAGAAACACTAATAATTAGAAAAAAATATATTTAACCATTTATATGAAAGTAATATTAAAATTTCACATCCATCTTTGAATGAATTATTTTTTATATTGATATGGATTTTATATATTATGTTTTAATATAAAAATTAACAATTTTCTAATAAAATTGATAAAATACAAAATCATATATAAAGCAAGAATAATATTGATTTTTTTTAAATAGTTTTTTTTTTTTTGAAATATTAGAAAAATTATAGTTCTTTTTTCTTTTGATTATTAAAAATATTCATAAAATAAATAAAATGGAAATAAAATTAAAACATTAGATAAAAGTACTAAAAATCATTATAAAACTTAAATCTATTCAATTCCAAATAAATAAATTTAAATAATAAATAAAAAATAAATTTATTAATATTAAACTATAAATAAATATTATTTTTTTAAAAACAACAAACACTAAAACAAATTAAATACGGGCCATTTTATAATTTTATCCACTAAATGTATTTTTAATTTTTAATTATTTATAAAATAAATTATGTTTTTCATTGCCCCCGCGGAAAAATAAAAATTGTCGAAATGAATAGTGTCATCCTCTTAATTTGAATTCATATTATTGTTGAAAATCTGGAAGGCGCGGCCGCGCCTGTTACAAAAGGGAAACGGTTATCTTGAAAGAAAAGCATAAATTGGCAAAAACAAATGATGAAACATATTTCCTTAAATGCGATTCAGGCATGTTTGGACGTGTGTTGGTCGAGGAGCGATGTGTCCATGGTCGGTCGGGACGCAATGCAGAGAGAAGCGCTCTGGCTACTCCGGCATACGAGGCAGCGATGTGTCCATTGTCGGCCGGGACACAATGCAGAGAGAAGCGCTCTAGCTACTCCGGCATACGATGCTCCTAAGTTTGGATGGGGAAATGAATGAATAGAACAAAATTCGCCTCAGTTGCAAGAAAAATGATATTTCCAATACGAGTCTTGAGCTCTCGAGGTCAATTTCTTTGGTGCACTCACTGGGGCAATCAGCTTGAAACAGAAAGCTGATCTTGCTTCTAACATCAGGTTTACAACAGGTATATAGAGGGGCTCTACCATCTCGACTTAGAAGTTACATACTCAATGAAATGGCTCTGCCTACTGCTTGAATCGTATCTCTGACGATGCTGCAGGGAATAAATGGTCTTGTTCACTGATAATTCTGCCTCCTCCGATCAAAAGAATAAAATGCTCCTGAACCTACTCCATCCATTTTATCCTGTGACGGGTCAATTTTCTGGTTCATATAGCCGGCAAGGAGGTCGAAGAATGGAGTGCTGTTCCGCTGACAAGCCACAAAAGTTCCTGCAATATGATGGCGGCATTTCTTGGTTGTTTATGGTGTCTGCTGTGTTGGTGTGTTTCTTTTAATTTTATTTTTGGCTTTCTGTTTCCAAGGATTTTGGTGTTGCGGGCCCTCTGGTTATTTTGTTCTGAATTTTAAGCATGGCCATGCCGATTTTTGGTTTGATATCTTGTTGTTTCTGTTTGCTTTCTCCTTTTGTCTTTTCTGTTGTCTATTGTTTTCATAGTTTTTATCTTTTGGGGTTAATGGATGGAAAATGAAAGCGGTCCAAATAACCTAGCTGATGCAGGCTCTACTGATTCTACTGATGCAATGGGCAGGTATGATTGCTTCATTTGTCTCATTTTAAATACAAATTGTAATGTGTTTTGTTTTAAAGTTTGAAACCTATGCAGATTACACTGATGCAAGGGGCGAAGGCGAGGGCCTCGCAGACCTATCCACCGTTTTCGCACATTGTCGTTAGTACAACATCCGTTTAAACCCACTCAAATGCGCAGTCGAATAGAGAAGGGTCCGGTGTTTGCATGGAAAAAGGAGAGAGGAGGATGGGCCGACTTTTGCCTCTTCCGTTTCAGGGGAAGTTATCTCTTAGATATTTATCAAAGCTAGAAAGAGATCCGTCGCAGGAGACGTCTTCTGTTATTCCCTTCTGTAGAGATTGGGGGAAGGTATCCATCTCCTCCTGCTTTCGGAGCCTCTCAAGATGGCTAAGGTATGCTTGAATTATCATGCGATTTGTTTTAAAGTTTAGAACAAAGAAGGTGAAGGAAGGAGCTGTTTAATATTTTTGTCCTCTTTTGAGACAGAAGGTCGGTCCAATTCAAGAGAATTTTTGAAATTTTTTTAATATTTTTTCAAGATTTTTTTGTTTTATTTTTCGTTAGGTTCAATGCGCTGGAAAATTATCTCCAGCCATAGCAAAAGCTGATGAAGGTTTCACAAGTCACAAGTCCAGTGGGGGCAGGGAAGGCGAAGGAGGAGGTACAGTGGGGCAGGGGAAGAAGGAGGAGGTACAGTGGGGCAGGGGAAGGCGAAGGCGAAGGATGAGGTATTTTCAGTTAAATTTAACTCCTATTTTGCTGCATAATTATATTAGAAACATTTTTAAGAATTTAAGAATTTATATAATGTCCCTTGTAATGTAGGTAAAGAAAGGTGAAGGAGGAGGTATAGTGGAAGCAGGGGAAGGTCGCGGAGGAGATATGTAAGCTTAAATTTGTAGCATATTCTGCTACATTATATATGTAAGCTTAAATTTGTAGCATATTCTGCTACATTATTCTACTCCGAGAGGAGATATGTAAGGTTAAATTTAACTCATATTCTGTTACATTATTCTACTACATTATTATATCAGAAGTTTTTGTAAGAATTTTTTATGTCACGTGCCTTGTACTTTAGGTACAGAAAAGTGGATGTGAACGGTTGAATATCTCCGTGTGAGAGAGACAGAGACAGAGGGTGTAGTCTTCTTCATTTCAAACGCAATTTTCTCCTGACATATGTAGAGTGTAAGATCTTATGTTTTTGCATAGGATAGACTTCTGCATATAGTTTGTGTTAAATATTTTTTGTAATTTACAGTTATGGTTAATATCTCTCATTTCAGAAAATTTCTTTTAGGCCCTCAACTCCTTCCGCGTGGTAGGAGCAAAAGCGATTTGATCGGTGGATGTAGATCGAGTAAATCCGCTACCTTAGAGGACACATTCGGCATTAATAATTGATCATGGAAACACACGAGTATCAGAGGGAACACATTAGTAAGGAAAGAACACCATCTATCGATCAACGGAAACACATTCCAACACATCAATCCTGAAAGCAACGAAGAAAGGGTAAGCTCTCAATTTCTCATGAGTGTTTTTTTTGTTTTTTTCTTCGTTTTTTTAAAAATATTTCTCATTATATTTTATGGTTTTGTTTTTGTTGTGTTCAATAGGCCAAGAAATTAAGGCTAACCCAAACAACTCAACTAATGGAAGTTCCAAAGTTCCATGGGTGTAGTCGGTGCAGGTATGTGTGGTTTAATTTAACAATTTTATGCAACATAATTATATGATATGTGTTTTTTGAAATTCGGAGGGGCTATTAAGGGTTTATGCTTTGTGGTCTTTGCAAAATGTACTTATTTCTACTTAAAAGTCTTTGGACTCTCTTTCTTTCTCTATATATATTCCATGAAGACAAGTGCATATTTGATATTTAAGAAAGAAATGGAATATAGATATATAGATTCCTTTCATCACTTTATGCTACTTTCTCAAATTTTACCACTCCAAGTAGGCTTTTGCCACTTTTGCTCTTTCCTCAAATTTTACCAAAACAACTAAACTTACACATCTTCTTCGAGGAAGTTTCAACTTACTTAAATAAGAAAACTATTTCTTCACACAATAAATTCTTCGACCAGATTTGCAAACTAGTCAAAATCCTAGAATTTTTTTCTTCAAACATAAATTCTTTCACCAGATTTGCAAATTAGTCAAAAGTGATTTTGACTAGTTTCATCATCGGTGCTTGCAATGACAATTTTCTTTTGAGAGCTCAATACCCTATGAACATGCAGAAATGAGACTTGCAGATTTAAAGCTCACCTCTGTAATTATTTCCACAATCAAGAGCAGTAATACGTTTTCTAGACTGTAATTCCTTTTTCATATTTCACAATGTTCTTGGGTTTTTCAAAGTATGAAGGCTCTTTAAGATATTTTGTATATGAAATTTTTAGCAGCAACCAAGAAAATGAAGTTCAATTCTATTTAACTAAAGAACAATTTGGACTGAGTTCTTGTAGGATTTTACTCTTCCAAAGTGCTCAGATAATGATGCTATAAAGCCCCTCAAGAATTACGAGCATAACTGAATCTGTTAGTGTAATAAAGCTTGTATTACATAAAAGTCAGCAAGCATTTGTGCTCAGCAAAAGTTACAAAGACCAAATATATATTGTTTCCTTGAAAAGAAAATAGAAGTTTGGGTTTTGTACCATTGTGTTAATCAATTTTTCACATTCATTCAATTAAAGACCTCAAAAGTATGGAAGTGGCAAAGCAAACACGATTTAGAGCATGGCATAAGTGATTGGATGCAGAATGAATGGTTAAAGATATAAGTACAATAAGAGTTTCAACTGTGAACCAGAATCTCCAGGTTAAAATTGATGTTGAAAATTTGCTCTTCCAAACCAGATTGATATAATGAGAAATGCAGTCATCTGCATCCTCCAACTTTCTAGAGAATATATTCTGAAAGGATTGATTCTGTTTAATTCTATAGATAAAACCTAGATGACTCTAAAAAATTAAGAGAACTCCCTTGCGATGCACCTAGATAAAAACATTAATGCTCTGGCATATATGATACAAAATGACACAGAACAAATTGCTAGTAAACTAAGATAGTTTTTGGAAAACTACCAACTGAAAAACTTAATATATATTCAACTTGTCAGTCAAGTAGAGGGGTCACTTGGTGGTTTAAAGTGAAGCAGGAGAAAGGTCAAGATCTATATGGGACTTTGCATCCTTCCCTCACAGAAAGTGCAAGGAAGGGAAAGGATGAGCCCATGAAAAACAAGATCAATTGGGGGGGAGTACACTAATTAAGATAAGCCTAATTCAGATAGAACTTTCAGTACACCAGAAGAACCAGGTGAAAAAAAAACTCCATAGAAAAATAGGTAATGGCAGGCAAATAACCTAGTTCTCTGAATGGTGGGCAGCATTAGAGGCACCAATTTTAGCAGGTGTAAGGCCAATAAACTTCATTGTATGCCAATAATGTGTACTTGAATGCTTGTTCTTACATTGTCTAGTAACTACAAGGATGTTTCTTATTGTTCCTCCAACAGTCTAGTATCTTTGGCAAGCTTTGCAGAAATGCATAGGCATTCACGTTGTAATTATTCTGACAGTAGAACCTGGTGCCTGAACTATCACAACAAGGAAAACGTAATAGCTTGTCAGTTTTTTTTGAGCATCCTGTCTTTATTCCCATTTTGCTCAACTTCTTCCTTATTTGTTTCATCCTTTGGTTCTCCTCCATTGCTGCTATAGGAAGTTTTTTCTCTAGATCTTGCTTAGATGTCTTTTCACCTTCTACACTGCAATCATTAGTAACAGAAGAATTTCTGCGCTCTTTGGACAGGCCCTCATCTTTTGACTTGGGGTTGCTTACTTCTTTTGTTTATCAAATTATTTATCCCCAAAGTGGATTAATCCAAAGGAATTGTATGCATGAATATAAAAGAGCCCCCACCAATCTTTTATATAAACAAGCACAAAATGGTTGCACCAACCTACTTTTAGTAGAAACAAGAGAGATGTTGTAATGTTGCAACACTGAGACAATTGCCTCTAGTTGCAACTTTTGTACATCAGTATTCCCAGAAAATTTTGCATTGTTGCAGTAAGTCACTTTTCAATACAATCATGCTATTCCTGTCTTTCAGCCAATGCCAATAAGGAATCCTGAAATTTGGTGTTGCCAGAAAGCACCCTTTTTGCCTCCTCTTTTACAGCTTCTTCTAGCTAGAATAAGGAATTTTGTGCTACAAATTTGAAAAATAATAAAAGGTTGAAGAAGTTGAACACCTTAATCAACCAACTCAACAGGCAAAATTTTCCCAGGCCTTTTATGCAATCTGCTTTGAATTCTACATTTTGGTTGCCAAGAGATGATAATTCTTTTTCCCAAGGACCATAAAGATGATACTTTTTGTTCTGTTTAGGATTGGTCTCATAAGCTATTGGGCTTTATGGATATTAACAAAGTCATTTTATTTTATTTTGTTTTTTATTTCTTTTAGTGTTTCCTATACATCAAGCTTTAATGCCTTGGTCCTTTCAATTACGTGGCCATGTCTAATTTGTAGATCAATAAAGTGGTCATTTGTAAATGAGAAATCAACCTTGTTTTCTGGTTTGCTATCACCCTGTATAATTTATTTTTCTTGAAGAGTTTAAAATTATGAAATCATTGTCTGTAATATTTTTGACACAATGCAAATTGTGTTCCTTTACTGAAATCAGAATACTATATGAAATGATGTATATATCTTCCCCTTAGTATGATGTTATTATATCAAACCAAAAGGTGACATTCACAAGAAGAAAATGAGTGATTATCCACGACCATGTGTATTTTGACCACATGAAGAATGGAAATGAACATTAACTGGAAATGACGATGTCAGTTTCAATTGCATGGGGGAGATACTAATGGCCATACTCTATCCCCTCAATCAAGGTATCCACTATAATGACTAATTACTCAGAATCAAAGTAATGACTAATTACTCAGAATCAAAGTAAGTTAGGTTATAGGTTAACATCTCTTCTTCTATCTCTAGATCTCTATGTCTATTTGTGTGTGTGTCTAATGTTGTCATGAAAGAAGGGAAACAAATTGGAAACATACACCAATGCAAGGAGCCACAACATTAAGAAGTTACATTAATTATGCTTTTGGTCAATTATTTTTATTCAGGAAACAAAAGGATCAATGAAGTCAATTGTCAAAAGAATCCCAATATGTTTTTTTCTTCAAATAGAAATTATTGACACATCATGAAAACTGTTGAGACATTTTCTAAAGAATGGTCAAAGATTTGGGAGGAGTTTTTTTGAACAAGAAAACAACAATGGGATGTTTCTTCTATCAATAAAAAGTTGGTTGGTGGATTATATTGTCAATGAACATATGTGACTACCATATTATAATATTCCTTAGGGTAAAATTGCCCTAGAGTTGGATATAGTACATGAAAAAAATTGTATTTTATTAGTATCATAGTACTATTTTCAATCCTTGCAAATAGATATAATATTGATTTCAGTAAACAATGTAACTGATGATTTAAGTCCATCAATAGTTCATGAATATGCTATTAGTTCATGTAATGCTTACTAGGTTATAAACCCCAGTGCTACTAAGATTCATATCCACAATAATTGTTGATGTCCCTGTTGCCCTAGTACTATTGGCCTGACCTTCATTCAACCCTAGTATTAGCTAGACTTTTCAACCCTAGTATTAGCTAGACTTAGCTAACTCTTGCTTCCTTTTCTTTGCCACAGTAGAATTAGTTAGGTTTGTTTGCTACGGATCATGCCACATAGTTGCCTCATGAATGTCCCGTTGCCATAGTCTCGCCCTAGGCTCAAAAAGTTGCCAGTGACTTGCCCTAGAGAAGGTTACGACTGCTTCAACGAACCCTCCAGGGATAACTGCTGTCACAGTAGGGTATTAGCTCTTAAACGGTCAGGGTTCAGGCCTTATGCTATCCAGTGTTAGCCGCCTAGACCTTAGAAAGGAGTCACTATCCAAATAGAACTTCAAGTGTTTACTCACTATTGCAGCCAAGGCACAACTGACTTCAAATCTCTGCATTGTCACAAAAGTGTGCTTGATTCACTGTCGATAGACTTCTGTTGCCTGATATTTGTGTGAACATACTTGTGCTTCCACAAAGAGATGTCCGTGGCCCAGAATAAGAGTCTTGCTCCCCTTAGTTTTCTTAGACAGACCTTGATGCTATCGAATAAGCTGTCTGTGTCTCAGATGAGGGCCTTGCTACCCTAGAACTGTCTTAGCCAAGCCTCAATGCCATAGAATGAGTGTCTGTTGCTTAGATGAGGGCTTAGCTACCATATAATGGTCTTAGCGAGGCCCTAGAAGGGTTTTGTTGGCTCAGATGGAGGTTTTATGCTCTAATTTGTTGCTCCATAGAAGCCTTAGTCTGCCTTGCCACCTTTTTAGCCACAAAAACCCCAGAATAGATGAAATATGCTACATAGTGTCTTCTAAAGCTAAATATCCCACAAAAAATCTCCCCTTGCTTGCCAAAAATTAGATGAAAGATGCCTCAAAGGATTAGGCCAAACATAATAGAGAGAGAGAAGGGATTGGCTAGGGTGGGATCTTTCACCATCGAAATCAATCAAATAAGAAGGGGTCCTAAAACCCTCAGAGCCTCAGTTCACAAATCAGAAAGATTAATAATCCGTGACGAGAAGAATGATTATTCTCTTATTTATAGATTTCCTCTGGGGTCTTCTTCCCTAAATTTAATTTGAAGGGCTACAAGTTTCCCTCCACTTAGCCCCAATTTTGGCTTCTTCCACAAGTTTTCCTCTAATGACCCCAATTTACCCAGTGTTACCCCAAAACATTGAATAATGGGTTTCCCACTTTATAATTGACTATAGCCTATGGGGTTGGATAGGCTACTTCGTCCTCCCTTGGGCAATTAATTAGACGAGGACATTGCACATATTATGAGTGCACATACATTAAAACCACTTTATGAATAGTTTAGAAGACGTACAAGAGAAAATATCCAAGCATTTGAATATAAACCTTAAGGGATGACTATATGAAGAAAAAGGAAAGCACATACCAAATAGTCCTACTGGACATCATTTGGTTAGTAATGTGCACTACCTGTACAATTTCTTGGGATTGGATCTATACTTCACTACTTTGACATTATGTTGCATGGGACTCGAGTCAGTGAAGTAAGAGAAAATTGATATATTTGTAGGTAAACCTCCATGACAATTGTTGTAGTCCCGAGTAAAAAATAATGGAGGTTATCTTAGTTTTTTTTTTTACAAGAACGGGTATGGCTTTATATTAGACTTTGGCCAAAATGCCTTTCACCGGTTACATTTGGTCGGGCATAGCCCTTAAACTTTCTTCCACTAACTGTTCAAAGGCCCCTAATCCTGGGAACCCGCAAGATTTACTCGAGACTATTGAGTCTATCTTCGTTATTTTCCCTATCTTAAATAGACAAACAAACTGATTCAACAAAATGCAGAAAAACATGACAATCTTTAAGGAATGGAGTCCCAACTCTCAATTCCGTTTGCCAAAAGACAACTAGCAGGAAGAGGAACTGCCCTGTTGGCTTCCAAATCAGCAGCTTTATTATTTTCCCTCAAAACATGGAGGAAGGTTGTAGTCCGGAAAGATTTTGTCAAGGATCTGATTCTTGAAATGACTCTTGCCAGTCTAATGTCAACAGGAGAGGAGTCCTCTACTAAGACTTTGATAATGGCTTGAGAATCACCTATAATGCTGACCTCTGAGAGACCAGTAGCCTTTGCTTGCTTGAGACCTTGCAGAAGTGCCAAGGCTTCAGCTTGCATGCTGGAAGACTGCCCTAATCCCCAAGCGAACTTTGCCACAGTTTTTCCCTCTTTGTTTTTTTATAATTCCTCCTGCCCCTGCCAAACCAGTATTGCCTCTTGCTACTCCGTCGAAAAACAAAGAGAATCTGGATTGCCTGAGGAGCAAATCCGATAAATCCTTCTCCTTCCCTCTGAATTGCCACTCTTTTAGGACCTTGAGATGCCTTATTTCGCCCGAGAAATGGAGGCCCATTGAGGCACCCCATTCTAAGTCATGCTGGCTCAGATTCAAATTCGGCAGATATTCCCCTAGACTTTCTTTCCAAAGGCATTTTGTTTTGGTGATGATGAACTGAGAATTTAGGCTTTCATCTCTGAAAACTCTTCTATTACGCTCGAGCCAGATCTGCCAGCAAGTGACTTTCGGCAAGGAGAGCCACGTAGCTTTGAAGGTTTCATTTTTTGGGAGCGTTTCTGGATAGTAATTCCGTCAGTTTGCAAAAAGATCTGGTATAGACATGGGTAAAGTGAATTCAGAATTCTAGTAACTCAAAAGACCTTTCCAGATTTCTCTTGAAAATTTACAGTCCAGAATGATATGCTGGGCATTCTCCTCACTGTCACAGCATAAGGGTCATCGAGAGGGACCATAAAATCCTTTCTTCTGCAATCTGTCCGCTGTTAAAATCCCTCTTTGGCATAACAACCAACAAAAAGAGTCAACCTTAGGCAAGGAATTGCAGTTCCAGATCCCTTTCCAAGCAGCAGGATTGGGGGTGACATAAGGACGATCATGGAGGCATTTGTAACCTTGCGCACCCGTATAAATCCCTGGGGCGGCTCCCCAACCACGGGCATCCTTCTTGCCCACGCGCAAAGGTGCCATACCATTTAACAAGGAAAGAAAAAGGTCGCGAGCTTGAGACAACTCAGGAGGGACGGGAGGGAGTCTCCAACGCAACTAGTTTCTGCCTTCCCATTGCGAGATGTCCCAAAGAGTGTTGCAACCTGTGTTGTCCAACCAACGCAATGCATGAAGAGAACAATGAGACGATAGAGGAGGGTGCATCATGATGCTGTCTTCCCATATCTTACAGTCTTTGCCATTTCCTGGAATCCAATACGATGTCTTTGATTAAAGGGATTGTTTTGTGGCAGAGTTTGATCAGCTGCGAGCCTGTGGTGGGTAGAAGGGCGTCCAAACATCTCTTCCTCTTTCCCATGAAGTATTTCCTCCAAAGAGCTCTTTGCGCCCAACCTGGATGTGGTCCTATGATTTTCCAGAAGATCTTGGCTTATGTTTTGGAGGCTGAGATCTTTAAAGTTAAGGCCTCCTTCGCTCTAGGGCTTGCAAATTTTCTCCCAACTTACTAAAGGGATTTTCCTATCATTGTGTTTGCCCCCTTTCCAGAAGAACTTGCGAATGAAGGCTTCCATTTTTTTATGATGCCTGAAGGGGCTAGAATTACAGAGAATTGGAAAATAGGGAGGCTACTGAGAACGGATTTAATGAGGACAGTTTTGCCCGCAAGATTTAGCCATGAGAACCCCCAAGCTTGGATTTTGGCTTTGAATCTGTCCAATAGAGGAGCTCAATCTCTGCTGTAAGCCAATTTGCGGAAGATGGGGAGGCCCAAATATGTAAAGGAGGACCAGTTGAGGGAAGCAGAAAAGCCCAGAATTCTTGAAATGGCGGAGAGGGTGGAAGCCGAGATATTCCAACAAAAGACTTTACACTTACCAATGTTTAAGTTGTTGTCTGTAGCTTCACTGTAGTCATCCAGGACCTCTTTGAATTTTGAAGCAGATCTGGCGGAGGCAGCCCCTAGCAAGAGGGTATTGTTCGCAAACAGGGTGTGATTAACATTCTTAACCCCTCTAGCTATATTGAGGCCCAAGATCTCTTGGTCGACCAGTTTCTGATCCACGAAGAAACTTAGGAGAGAAACATGAAGAACGAAGAGGAGCGGAGAGAGGGGGAAACCCTGCCTAAGCCCTCTTGAAGCTTTAAAAAAACTAGCTGCTCTCCCATTCACCAGAGGGACGATCCAAGGATCAACAATACATGCATGGATCCATTCTAAAAAGCCCATTCCAAAACCAAATTTTTTCAGGACTTCCCAAAGAAAGCTAAGTCTGACTCGATCAAAATCATTAGCTAAATCTAATTTAATTACCATACCTTTCTCTTTGCGAAGCTGACTCGAGTGAATCGCCTTTTGCACGAGGATGAAGTTGTCAGCAAGCTGTCTCCCCTGAACAAATCCGCCTAGGTTCTTCGAGATGATGGCTGGAAGAATACCTTTTAGTCTGTTGGCAATAACCTTTGTGATTAATTTGTATCCAATATTACAGAGAGAGATGGGGCGGAACCGATTGAATTCTTTAGCACCCTTTTCCTTGGGGATGAGGGCGAGGAAAGCTGAATTGGTGCTGCCCCCAATTTTCTGGCAAGTTTGGGATTTCAAAATCATTTTGTAGAGGTCTTTCTCCACAGTCTGCCAGCAGGTTTGAAGAAATCTTGCAGTGAAGCCATCCGGGCCCTGGGCTTTGTCAGGCTCCATGTCGGAGAGAGCATCTTTTATTTCTTGTATAGAGATCTTCGCTTCAAGCTGTTGATTCATTGAATGTGAGATCTTAGGGGGAACTGCCTCCAAAAATTTGGAGTTTGGGTCCGTCACGCCCTCTTCTCTGTACAGGTTTTGAAAGTGATTGAAAGCTGCTCTTTTTATGCTATCAAAATCCTTGTGAGTCGAGTTGCCATCTTTGATTTCTGCGATAGAATTGAAGCTCTTTCTGACTTGAGCTTGTTTGTGGAAGAAGGCAGTATTTCTGTCTCCTGCTTTAAGCCATAAACTCCTAGATTTCTGTCTCCAATGCTCTTCCTCCGAAAGGCAAGCTTTATGGAAGATTTGCTGGAGCTCAGCTTCCTTGTCTAAAACTTCTTTAGTGATTTCTGCATCTTCTCTTTGAGCATGGTGCTGGGCGAGGATGTCTTGGGCCTGCTTTCTCTCTTTTGTAGGGGAGGGAAGGGATTTGGCCCAAGTTTTAAGAACTACTTTCAGTCTTCTAAGTTTTTCTTCCCAAATGTAGAAAGAAGAACCTTTCACTGGCAGATTCCAACAGTCTTGAGCCAAATTCAGGAACTCTGGTTCCTTGACCCAAAGAGGGTTGAATCTGAAGGGGATGGGTCCAAGATCTTTATGGCCCAACATCTCAAGTAGAATGGGCTTATGATCTGAAACACTGCATGGGAGGCTAAGTCACCTGACACGGGGATTCGAGACACGTAGGATTCGAGAATCGTGGTGTCGGATTCGGACACGCTGACCCCCCGGAACAGGACACGTTAT
>APFE031104384.1:4532-18811 GCA_000404065.3 Pinus taeda | reverse complement strand
GTTGTGACTATAGCTGTGCATGATATTTGCACAATCATTGATTGAGATTGCCAATGAGGATTGCGCAGTACAAGCCAAGGGAATTCGAACTTGGATCAGATCTATTCTCAACTTGGATTGTGCGGTAGAGGCAGGCAAACAGTGGAGGAGATTTGAACCCATGACTTGTTCAGATCTAAGCTAGTTTGTGTGTAGCACGTGGAGATAGTACTGAGTATTTGTGAGGGGTATTGTACTCTGTATTATTACATGTTATCTATCATTATAATATGCAGATAGTCGGGGGTTTTCAGCTGTATGCTTTCCCCATTACATACTGTGTTGATATGTGTGATTGATGTTTCAATGTGCGCATGCGATTGTTTTTTTTAATTCTGCAAATTGACGATCAATGGTAGAGGAGGTTATGTATTATGCATGCATTCTGCAAATAGTGTATAATCAGGATAATATCTGTGAATAAGTATTATATTATTCAAATTTCTACATGGGGTGGGATAGCCACACCATCCACCCCTCTTAGATGTGATGGAAGGAAGTGAGGTGGTGGGCTCGCCCATCCCCTCCTCCTTGATTGACACTACTTCCAACACCTTGATCGAGGAGTGTCTAAAATTTTTAATAATATTAATTTTTATGGTTAATTAAATGATTTCCATTAAAAAAATTAAATGACTTAAGTGATAATAATGTTTAGGTATATGTTGAATTTATGTAGTATTATACCTTTAAGAGAGGGAAAGTATAGTTTATATAGAGATTTTATTGAGACGTTCTCTTTTAATTTGTTTAAAATGGTGCATTAAGATGGTGAAATTATTGCAAATAAATAAATATTTGTAAAAAAATTAACAACAAAGATTAGACTCTATTACGAAAGAATAATATGTAATGTAATTGTTATATTGATTTGTGCTAAATTATTTTTATGAATTATTTAGATATTAGAAATGATTAATATGTAATGTAATTTCTATAATGATTTGGGTTAAATTATTTTTCATTGATGTACACTTTATAATATATATTAGAACATAATCTAATATTACATCTTTTATTTCACATAAATTTAAATAGTATGTTTCATCTTTTCCTTTCTAATTTTAAATAAAAAATACTAAGTTTTAATAGAATTTGTCATTAATTCTTATTGGAGTGGACCATTACATTACACCTTTATTTTCTTTTGAAATTTTAATTAATTATGGTGCATTTCATATGTTCTTTGAAAACTTATTCTTCATCATTGAAAACATAAAGCTATCTTCACAATAATAACATATGAATATAAAAATGTGTTTGACTGAAATTTAGTAAGTGAAAATATAACGTTATCATTTATAACTTCAATGAATATATCATTGGAAAGATTTCAACCATTAGAAATAAGATTGTCTTTTGAATTATTTATCATTCAATTTACATAATAGGTAGATTAATAGGTCTTTAATTTTGAAAACATAGATTATTTTTTTTGAACATGTTTGCACAAAAACTAACAAGTTCCTTTTCAAAAGAGGAAGTACCATATATTGTTTTCCACATATGTTCACAAAAAATAACAAGTTCTTCTTCAAAAGGGTAAGTAACCATCAACCTACTTAAAAAAAAATTTTTTCCTTGTGATTTTATTCCATACCTCTTTGTTGAGGAATATGAAATCATTTCTATTTGAGAAAATTACCCATCCAGCAAACTCATGATTTCCTGTCAAATTTTTGAGAAATTAGACACACAAAAAAAAAACTTCTAAAGAATCTCAAAAAACAACTCATTATATTTTCATCAGCATCTTGGGCAACAAGTGCGAAGGGTTCGTCCGCCGGATAAAGACCGTTCACGGCCAGAGCAGCGGGGGTGTACTTTGTCGGCGGAATGATCAGATCGAGCCAGACAAGCGACGTGAAAGTCTCTGAGCGAACGAGAGCGTTAAAATGGAATAGAAAGACCGGTGAAAAGATCGCTGTGTTGACTTACCCTGTCGTATGTGCTGTGAGTCTTTTCGTTTTCGTTGTTTACATTTTATCTACTTGATTTCGTAGAGATTGCATTTTTGGAATTGTAAATTTAATTCGTAAAATTTAATTAATGCAGAGTTTTTAAAAGAATTAAATTTATTTACATAATTTAAAAACACATTTTAAAAAATTGAAATTTATAAACACTATTTTATTTTAACAATTTATTTTTCTTATTTATAAATACTATATTTTGTTTGAACTACATTTTAATTAAAATTGTTGGTCGCACAATTAGGGGCTTTATATTATATATTTATATCTATCATTATAAAATATAAATATATTTTATATTTTATAATTTTCCAATTTTATTATTTTTAATTATTATATAAATATATAGAAAATTAAATAATTTTTTTATATTTATTAAAGCAATAAATCCCAGTAAACTTAGATACACACGGAACACAATTTTCGTTATAATTCAAACAAAACAGAAAAGGTATGTACATATCTAACCCAAAATAGAATTTATTTTAGACGTAGTTTGAAAGAAGGGCCATTCCCCTCCTCAAAGAGTGGCCATCATTTTGTTTATTCGTCAAATCTCTGTCAGAAATAACGAGAAAACATCTGCAAAAATGACCATTTCAGGTAACCCAGGAGCCCACTTTTTCTTTATATTTAAGAAAAACTTGAAACATACATACTTCACATTTTATTTAGAAAGTAGTAAACCCCAATACCGACACAGACTTCACATTTATTTAGAAAGTAGTAAAAACCCTAATACCGACTCGAACGACAATACGTATACATTGACTCCACAAAACTAGAAAGACTGGAAATGTGATGGGCATCGGAGATGGGTCCAGGTGACGAAGATGCATGCTGAGAAAACGAAGAAGATGAGCATAAGTGCACATCGTTTTGCCCACCAATACGACGAGTCCGTACGATGTCCGGATACCGCGAACCCTCTTCTATAGTTGGACAGCAATCGCCTATTCGTCGTCAATCTTCCATCTTGAACACAGTTATTTAGTACCGAATTCCGTTCTTCTTGATACTGCCGTTCAAGTTCGAGCAGCTTGAATTGCTGCACAAACTCGAAAACGACAATGACAGTCGTTGTCGAGGAAACAAGGGTTAACAGAAGAAGGGCCGACTGAATAAGCATATTCCACCAACCATCACACCTAACCGCCTCCTTTATTTGCCGTGCACAAGAAAGCATGGCACTCACAAACACTGCCAGGAAACCGACAGAAACAGTAAATGTCTTGTATATATAATCGCCATGGTTGTAGTAGTCGACTTGTACCTCGGAAATCTGTCGATTCCAATACTCCACAACTTGAATCACATCGGCCACCGTTACATTCTCAGGGACATCGATTACTACCGCGGAGTCACCGCGAGCCACAGGCGTAGCCGTGGCCGCGTTATGGCGCCGGCTCCCTAATTGGGTTGATTCGCCATCAGCCATTGATGACATGTTGAATTGATCTGCCATAACAAAAGTTGACACAATTTATTACCCGAAAAATGCATTTAGCTAATTCCAACTCAACTATCAATTAAAGAAAGGTGCTGTGGATGCAAAATCATGAACATAATGAACTACAGAAACTGGAATCAACATTATCTGTAAATTTTCTCTGAAAAAAACATTATCTGTAAATTAACCTTTATGATGAGCTCAAAAATACCAACAAAATGTCGACGGATTCTGAAGCGACTTCTTATGATTTCTGAAGCGACTTCTTAGGGACTCCGTCTGAAGCAACTTCGGCGCGAGGATGTATTTGATCACTCTCTTTGAGCAGGAGGATGTATTTGATCACTCTGTCTGAAGCAACTTCGGCGCGAGGATGTATTTGATCACTCTCTTTGAGCGCAGAGCTTTATTTTTCTTATGATTTCTTGAATGGATATATGGGGAGGGGAACACCTCCCCAATTACCTTTTAGCGTCGGAGGCGCGAGACGCACACCTACCCAATTCCTTTCCGTGTCAAACTGTGTTAGACTGGATTCGGTTGCGCTATTTGCCACTCAAAGTCATCATCGAAGAGACCAAATAGATTCTTTTAACCAATTTACTTGAAAGCTTTACCTCTTTTAGCAAAAAAGGTAAAATTACATAAATAATTACAAATATCATTTCTTATACTGGCAATATAATATCATTGTCATAAATTATTCACTATGTTGACACCTCTTTAGTTATTTCCTATACTCCCACTACTATTTCTTATACTCACATTATTATGAGAAAATTGAATCTAATATCATTGTCACAACACACTACTCATAAATATTTGTCACAACACACTACTCATAAATTTGCAGAGGTCCCTATATATGGGGAGGGGAACACCTCCCCAATTACCTTTTAGCGTCGGAGGCGCGAGACGCACACCTACCCAATTCCTTTCCGTGTCAAACTGTGTTAAACTGGATTCGGTAGCGCTATTTGCCACTCAAGTCATCATCGAAGAGACCAAATAGATTCTTTTAACCAATTTACTTGAAAACTTTTCCTCTTTTACCAAAAAAGGTAAAATTACATAAATAATTACAAATATCATTTCTTATACTGGCAACATAATATCATTGTCATAAATTATTCACTATGTTGACACCTCTTTAGTTATTTCCTATACTCTCACTACTATTTCTTATACTCACATTATTATGAGAAAATTGAATCTAATATCATTGTCACAACACACTACTCATAAATATTGTCACAACACAAATTTATGAGTAATTTTTTTTATTATTATTAATAATAAACTAGTATCAATTTATTTTTACTCTCAATTTGCCAAGTTTCAAGAGAAATCAAATTTCTTTTCACTCTAAAAGAGATTTCTCAAAATATTTCATCTTCCTCTAAAATAAATTTCTCAAAATATTTCATTCTTCTTTAAAATTACTAAATCCAAAATTAAAAAAAAATTAAGCTCGTTGTAATTTCCTATTAAGTGTATCTACTGCAGCAACTCCTAACCCTGGGGGGCTAACAGTCTCCATTCTTTCTTTGCCTTCTCGGGTACAGATATACGAACTTCTGCTGCAACAACTCCTAACCCTAGGGGGCTAACAGTCTCCATTCTTTCTTGCCTTCTCGGGTGCAGATATACAAACTTACTGGAGTCCCCACACTAGCTATCGCCCAAGTCGCTCAGAATCGGAATTTGGTCCAATGACATTGATTCCAACCAGACATCCTCCTAGAATTATTAATTATAATTAATTACAATTATAATTATTAATTGTATGTTTTTTTATTTTATTTTATTTTGATAGAGTTAAAATGTTAAAATAATATATTACCACATCTCTACCATACTGAATTAGCACCTCTATGCTAAAAAGCAAAATAAAATACTCAAACTATTTTCATATTTTAACATTTGTTTGAACCAAATTGATCCAAAATCTAATTTAAGATTTCATAAAATTTAAGTTAAGTTTGACATCACCAACCATCAACCAACATAGCACACTCGCTATGACACTCATGATTGTGATCGATATTAAGTTGTTGAAGAGCCCAAACACCTATTGATTAAGTTGTACCCAATAAATGGAGAATTTTGACTCACTATTTTTTAAGGCATATCTTAACTAATAGACAAAATCTTCCTTTTTATGGTATCTTTTCTGATTAGTTTTAACCAAAATTCGTTTTAACTAAAATTCGGTAGAGATTTTTAAAAACTTGAGTTTACACTGTTTCATCTACATAATTCAATTGCCTGGGTTTTTCAAGGTGTTGAATCTATTTATGCATTCAAAAATGTATTTTAAACAACAAAAAATCACAATCTTGCTTGAAATTGCATAGTTGAATTCCACTGAAAAATGTTATTTCATCTATTAACATAAAACAGACTATTCTTAGTCCCTTAGGGTGCAAGGACTCTACGAATAGGTATGCCATTTTCCTATTAAAAAAACAATTTTAATGAAATCTTTTTCACACAAATAGGCAGTTCTCTTAAATTTCATTAGGTCAAGGTCAATATATTGTTTGCATTATTTTGGCTTGAGGTTTTGATAACCCTTGATTTTATCCATAATATTCATATTTTTTTAATGTAACCTATTTAAAAGTGTAAAGACTCCATTGTAAATATCATTGGGCCATGAATGATCTTAGCTGGTTTCCTATAAGGGTTTCCAAGGTAAAAAAATTGTGTCCATGCTATTAAAGTCTATTTGTTTATGATGTATTTGTTTATTTCTTTCACATTATTGTTTTATTTTTTTACCAATTGGAATCACAACGAGAGTTGTGTGTTGATGGCCTAGTAGAGTCTGTGTGCAGAAGGTTGGTCTTAAGTCCAAGCTAATAACTAAAGAAGGTTGTAAAAAGAGCAAAGCCAAGACAAACAAAAGTTGCATACTTGTGATTTGCAATCATCGTACATTCTATACTATGGGTGCATGGTGTTTTAATCGTTGTTGAATTTGGTGAGTAATGTAAGAAGAAGAAAAAAAAACGAGGAAATATCCTATGACAAGCGATAAAAGGTAGATCATGACCTACTCGATGTGAGTGATGGTGGACTTGAATATGAGGATTCACTTTGCATATTCATGGTAAATATGGGGCAAGAAACTAATGATCTTAGTTATGTTACTACTCTCCGCGACTCCTCCAACAGAAATAATAAATTCATCGAGTTTTACGTTGAGGTGCTTTTGAGCATGAAGATGAAGGTTGTTTCCATAAGGATTGTCGTAGTAATCTCCACTAGAAAGAAAACCTTAAGGATGACACACAAGTGGACAACAACCAAGTGCTTTTGCTAGCTAGATCTCAATATAGTTTAAACTCATTATGGTGTGTGAGGGTGGAGGAGCCACCTTTCAAGAGGAGTTTCCATATTTTTATATCAATTTACTAGGAGTTCTGCTAGAGATAGAAATCAAGATTGATATGACCTACCATAGCTTCTCTCGTGCATGCCAAGATAGAGGAGAAGTTGTTCGACATGGTGTAGCCACATTCATATCTATGGTATATTGTGAAGAGAGAAAGCTAATAAGGAGAAACCCCAAGGGTTGCTTTGAGGCGCTCTAGTATGACTTGGTAGACTAAGTGCTCTATGTCACAGAATGAGAAGGGGCAGATTTAGATGAGTCGTAATCAGTTTGTGGCTATGGATGATAATCATACAATAGAGCATGGAACAAGGATATGGCATCAAAGCCATAGAGGTAAACTCTCACAATGGTGATGACATATAGACAATAATGTGGAGATGTATATCTTCAATAAATTAGGAGCTAGCATTTGCTAAAGAGTTGTGATTCTTGTGTGGAGATTAAGGTTGTGCAAAAAAACTATAGAGAACCATAGGAGATGAAGGATTGCAAGGGATGAATTTAGTGCCACATTCACTTTGGACATTGGAGTTGTGGGAGGAAATCATTGAATCCCTCCACTGTGATGGAATCACGTGGAAGGGAAGAGATGACCACAATCAATGATGGAGGCATACATGTTGGAGTGGTAGAACAACTTGCTAAACATTTTTTTAAGGCGTAGTCTAACCTATAGAAGAAATTGCCTTTTTTCACGACCGTTTTTCTGGTTAATTTCAATCAAAATCCAATAGAGACTTTTGAAAACCTGAGTTTAAATTGCTTAATTTGCATAATTCGAGTGCCCCAGGGTTTTTCAGGGTGTTGAATCCATTTATGCATTCAAAAATGCATTTTAAACAACAAAAAATCTTGAAATTGTATTGTCAAATTTTGGTGAATTATAGTCAAAAATGTTATTTTGTCTATAAGTTAGACTACACCATTTTTTAAGGCCATGGAGAAGCTATCGAGAATAAAGTCTGCATCACGTGTGCATATGTAGTCAAAAGATATGGTGGTCATGATAAAGGAGGATGATTCCCACTAAATAGATACGAGCTATGTTGATCAGACACTATGTAGATCTAGCAAGCACAAATGGTGTTGGAAGACCAGGAAAAGTTATGGATCGACACTGGCTGGAAATATAGTAAGAGGTTGCATAGCTGCATGGATGAGAAAATGACATGCAGTAAATGGTGTTGTGGTTTGATGAAGGAGTGAACATGTGATGGAGAGGTGCAGTGGTGTGTGAACACTCTAAACTTTTTTTGGTCCATGTTGTAAATACTAGCTATGCACAAGTTGTATTCCCTAAGGTTGTTGTAAAACTTGTTATTTAAGCATACATGTAGCGTGGTAGCATGTGATTTCTCAAGTTGTGGAATGAACTACTCGAATAGGGATGAGGGGGCCAGGCATACTAGTATGATAGATTGAGTTTAGTTTATTATAAGATCTATTATTTAGGCAGACATGTTGGAGTGCAGTGGTGCAATAAGTTGTGGATGATCACGATGTGGAATGGACAACTTGAGTAGGTATGAGGGTGGCATGTGTACTCGTATGCTAGCTTGAGGTGGGGTATGTGAAATCTCAATATGTGAGATGGTTGATGAACATGCACCAAAAAAGTGTCCTAGAAAACTAGCAGATACAATGGTTGGTTACCCATGTATTTCATTGGAAAGTAAATTTTTTATATGGACTTCAATAGAGTGATTGGGACCAGGTTAATCTTACCAAATCAATTTTAAGGGGGATATTGTTAGGGTAGTTTGAGAAAAGTTTAATCAATTAGAGTCAATTTATTGTTAGCGATTTTCAAGCTCTAGGTTTTGATAACCCATGTTTTTTCTCATGGTATTCTTTTAATGTATCCTATTTAAAGGCATAAATCTGCCATTGTAAATTCTTTTGGGCCATGAATGATCATTCAATTGGTTTTCCCATAAGGTTTTCTAGGGTTAAAACACTGTGTCCATGCTATTAATGTTTATGTGTTTATGATTTATTTGTTTATTTATCTCACATTATTGTTTTATTTTCTAACATAAACAACACGACCTTACCTTTTACACACACAAATGATTATGAGATTAATAGATAAACGGATAACATGTGATGTTAAGCAATAAAGTATCAGATATATATTGGTTTTTTATTTTTATGAATCTCAAATCAATATTTAAAATAAAAGTAGTGATTTCCACTATTGATGGGTACTCCAACACTCACAAGCCATTGATCCTTCCAATATGCATGTCACCACATGCAATAATGGATATATGACACTTGGTTAGTTCAAATTAACTTCATAGCCTTTATTCAAACTAACTACATAATCTTTGATGGGATTGGCATAGGTACATTGTCATTGTTGTAGCTTAGCTTTAGTGCTTTGACCAACCTTTGTGGCAATGACCCTAGTTTCAACACTAGTGGGCTTTAAAAGGTCAAAGATTTTGGAAGTACACCCTACTATTTGTGTTGTTTGGGTAAGTTTCTATCTTTGTTCATTTTCTCCATACTCCTTCATGTTTTTTTGCCTTGTTGTTCTATTCAAGGCTTGTTTTGCTCTCTCTTTCTCTCTCTCTCTCTCTCTCACACACACACACACATTCTATGGTCACCACTAAATTTGGTGCTTTTTAGTCCCTTTTCCCTATTCACCTTCCTTTCATACCTCTGAACCTTACTCTATCCCTCACCATGGTGCATCCTAGCTCCTCCCATGGTTATCTTGGTCGAAGAAAGAGAAGGGGGCATCCTCATATGAATCCCACTCAATGTAGAGGCATCAATGACAACTCATTACTAGGAGAATATCCCCAGTTTTATGCAAGAACATATACATTCAAATAGCCTTTTCCCTATTCACCTTCCTTTCATCCCTCTGAACCTTACTCTATCCCTCACCATGGTGCATCCTATCTCCTCCCATGGTTATCTTGGTTGAAGAAAGAGAAGGGGCATCCTCATATGAATCCCAACTCAATGTAGAGGCATCAATGACAACTCATTACTAGGAGAATATCCCCAATTTTATGCAAGAACATCTACATCACATATCCTTTTCCCTATTCACCTTCCTTTCATCCCTCTGAACCTTACTCTATCCCTCACCTTGGTGCATCCCAGCTCCTCCCATGGTTATCTTGGTCGAAGAAAGAGAAGGGGGCATCCTCATATGAATCCCAACTCAATGTAGAGACATCAATGACAACTCTTTACTAGGAGAATATTCCCAATTTTATGCAAGAACATCTACATTCACATAGCCACTATGCACCTAACCACTCCAATGAAAAAAAATCTAAATATCTACATTTACCAGTAACCTCATAAATAAAGGTGTTAAGCTTAGACTATCCATATTTTTTTTCTTATATCCTTTTTTACTTGAAATCCAACATCCTTTTCCATCAAATTTATCCGGAAATCTAAAAGAAAAATCAATATTTTATTCGAAATTTAACATATTCATTATCTTTTTCATCCATTTTAATCACAATTCATTAATTTTAATCCAAATCCAACCTATGTATTAATAAAATTTACTAAAACCCCAACATAAATTTATTCTTCTAATTATTACGATTCTCACACCTCAAAATTGAATCTAACACTATTGTCACAACACGCTGTGAGGATGAACGTTGCATGTAAATTTTTAAAATTGATGTTTTCTATTTATAATAAAAACAAACAAAGTACTCACTATTTTAAATTTTAAGCTTATTTTGGGACCATGTTCATCCACAAACTAAACTTGAAAGTAAAATTTAGGTAACTTTGACATCACCACCTATCAACCAACAAAGCACACTCAGTATGACACTCATGATCGTGTTCGATATTAGGTTGTTCGAGAGCGGGAGCAACCGCTGATTAAGTTCTACCAAATAAAAGGAGATTTTTGAGGTCACTATTTATTAGTATTAAGATAAAAAAAAAGACTATTTTTAGTCCTTTAGGGTGCAAGGAATATAGGGATAGGGATGTCGTTTTCCTATTACACAAGTAATTTCTATGAAATTCTGTTACACAAATTTTGAAGGTAGTTTGCATAAATTTGATTAGTGAAAGTTAATTTTGATAACCTATCATTTTTCCCACAATATTTGTATTTTTTTAATGGGACTTGTTTGTGTAAAGACTATTGTAAATGTCGTTGGGCCATGAAGGATCATTTTCCTGAGTAAAAATATTATGTCCATGCTATTAATATTTATGTGTTTATGATGTATTTGTTTATTTGTCTTACATTATTGTTTTATTTTCTAATAATTGGTATCAGAGTTAGAGTTGAGTATGGATCACCCAGTAGAGTATGTGTGCAGAAGGTTGATCTCAATTCCAAGCTAAAAACCATAGAAAGTTGTCAAACGAACAAAGCCAAGACATAGAAGAGTTGTAGACTTGTGATTTGTAGTCATTATATAGTCCAAATTGTGGGTGCATTGCATTGTAATCATTGTTCAATTTGGAGAGTAATGCAAGAGGAAGAAAAAACATGAGGAAATATCTTGTGACGAGCTATAAAAGATAGGTTGTGATATGCTTGATTCTTGAGTGATGGTGGAATTGAAGCTGAGGATTCATCATGCATATTCGTGGTAAATATGGGCCAAGAAACTAATGATCTTAGTCGTGTTACTACTTTGTGCCACTCCTCCAACAGAAATGATGAATTCATTGAGTTTTCTAAAGAGGACATCAAGTTATTCTTGATATATGAGATGAAGGCTGTTTCTATAAGGATTATCATAGTAATCCCCACTAGAAAGAAAACCCTAATGATGAGGTGCAAGTGGACATGCAACAAATTGTTGTTTGCGACTAGATCTCAATATAGTTTTAACTCATTATCGTGTGTGAGGGTGGAGGAGCCACCTGCTAAGAGGAGTTTCCATACTATTGTTGGGATTTCTACTAGAGATAGAGATCATGATTGATTTGACCTACCATAGCTTCTCCCATGCATGCTAAGGTAGAGGAGAAATTGTTAGACAAGGTGTACCACATTCATGTATGTGGTGTATTGTGAAGAATGTCAATGATTTTTTGCTCACCCATGTAAATGTGTTAGAAAACCTACACAGATGAATCTAGCTAGTAAAGGTTGAACACACAACTTTGCAGAGTAAAAACACTAAAAGAAAATCGAAAGAAGAAAAGAATGATTCATTAGAAAATATGTTACAATGCTCATGATATAGCATTACTGGGTGAAGATCCCAAGGTAATGCACTATAGTGGTGATCAATTGCAGAAGACTCAACACCTACACAGTCGGAGAATAACTAGTCAGTTGCGAGTTAAGAAGGAGAAAATCAAGGAGAAATCATGCAAAAGGAATCTTGCGATGCAATCCCATGCTCTAAGTAAGAGTCCGCATGTAGATGTGTAGTAGTTGCATGTAGTCGCATGCTCTAACTAAGAGTCCGCATGTAGATGTGTAGTAGTTGCATGTAGTCGCATGCTCTAACTAAGAGTCCGCATGTAGGTGTGTAGTAGTTCCAACAACCCAAGCCCTCGAAGGCATACTTGATGTCCACAAGCTAAACGTGGATTCCAAGGCCTGTGAGGAACGATTGAAGCGTATGGAAGAAACGAGTCGGCATATAATCGATAGTGTTAATGCCAAGATGACTAAGGATGCCATTTCCAATTCGTTCATGCTTCATCATGAGTACAGGCCAGTTATTCGAGACCTCCATTGATGAGTCCTATGATACTACAATTTCTAAAGAACCCACCAGCAGCTCCACCTCCCAAGTCCCGGATATGCTGAATTTCGTAGTTGGATTGAATAATCTTGTGAATGATGTCAATCAAAGCCTAATATTTCAGAATGGGGTTAATGTAGTTGGGGTAAAAGGTATGGGAGGAAGTGGCAAAACCACTCTTGCGTTAGCCCTTTGCAACGATCCCCAAGTCAAAGGTTAGAGCAAATCCCCTTTTGAATTTTCACTCCAAACTCCCATTTAATTGCTTCACTTTTGTTTGTAATGCGTTTTCTGTCTGTGATTTTCAGATTTCTTTCAGAACAATATAATTTTCATTACAGTTGCACATTCGCCAAACGTAAAGGGCCTTTTAGAGACTCTGTGGGATAAGATAATTGGTGGCAGAAGGCCTGATTTTCAGAGCATAGAGGATGCACACGACCAACTGACGAATAATATTCGTTTAAAAGGACATCCAAAAACTTTGGTGGTTTTGGACGATGTTTTCTCAAGATCAAATGTGGAACAACTGTTGTTTGAAGCAGAGGGATACAAGACAATTATCACAACAAGACAAGATTACACTATTCCGACTTCAAATAGTACCCGTGTGTATAACATACCCATGTTGCAGAAGGCTGATGCCCTGTCACTTTTCTGTTTTTGGGCGTTTGGATAGCCTTCGATTCCAATAACAGAAGATGAGGATCTTGTTGAAATGGTATGAATTAGATCCTGATTGTTTCTCTATCTCATTCTTGATGCTTTGCATCCGACTCGCAAGGGGTTGGCTAAGAGCAGACAGTGTACCCAACAAGCACTGATCATAGAATACCATGCTAGTGACCAGGGAAGTCTTGGGTTCAACTAAACCCACCATCCAAAATGCTTAAATGCATAGAGTTAAACGGAGGTTTATTCCAAAAAGTATTGTAAATTTACATGGAAAAATTGTTTGGGGAATTGTAAAATTGTAAACTTGCATGGAAAGATTGTTTGAGAAATTGTAAAATTATAGGAAATTTTGACACAAAACCAATAGAAATTGCAATATTAACCCACCAGGCAGTTAAGTTATGAATAAAATCAAACAATAGTATGTCGAAAGTACCAAATTATTTTATAGGAGAAAAGTATTGGAGTACCAAATTATTTTATAGGAGAAAAGTATTGGAATATGAATTTTGGTTGTATTTTAAGTATTGGAAAGTTACCTGTGAAACTTGAAGGGGAGAGTTGAGTGGTTGAGCATCCAAGTTTGCTCACAGATTCCACTCAGACACAGTCAATCCGCAAGAGAGGAGCACTAGTGCACCAGAGCCGAATGTGCAGAAGTCGTACGGACTCTTGTTGGTGGCTACCCCGATGTGAAGTTATTGTCGATTTAATCATTTTCTCTGCATCTATTTCTTCCTCTGCACCCGTTTGTTATGCCGCTAATGTAAATGTGTTATAAAACCTGCACATATGAATCTAGCTAGTAAAGGTTGAACACACAGCTTTGCAGAGCAAAAACACTAAAAGAAAATCGAAAGAAGAAAAGAATGATTCATTAGAAAATATGTTGCAATGCTCATGATATAGCATTACTGGGTGAAGATCCCAAGGTAATGCACTATTGTGGTGATCAATGAGAAGACTCAACACCTACAACAAGTTCCGGAGATAACTAGTCAGTTGCGGAGTTAAAGAAGGAGCAA
>APFE031104371.1:154654-197629 GCA_000404065.3 Pinus taeda | reverse complement strand
TAAGGTTGGCCTTGGATTGGGCCCATATGACTAATACAAATAAACAGTTCGTTGGCCTTAAATTGGACTCACTTGAGTAGTGAGTGAGAATTATTACTGTTATACATAATTATATATAATTGTATAACGTTATCACTTTTTTGGGGTTATTGGTGGATATTAGATACTCTTCTATTTATTAAGAGATGTTTATACTTGGGATCTGTTATACCCTTTTATATTTGGTGTATCGAATGTTTATTTTTGTATTTTGGGTTGTCAGGAATTATTGTTTACCTATAATGGATTATTAGTCAATGTAATTATTGGGTGTGCAACTACGCAAGGAAGTTGTAACTCAATGAGATGATGTATGCAAATGATTACAAGTCAAATAAATACAAATAGTTCATGTGGGGATAAGTTCAAGAGGAAAGAGAAACTGTGACAAAGGTCCAAGGAGATAGAAACTCCTCAAATTAAAGAAGGCAGTTTTTTGGTTGTAAATAAAATAAATTTAACAGCCTTGGCTATATTTGCAAGGATTAAGGGCATAAAAGGCGAAAAAGCAGTTGATGGCACACATGAAGGTTTCATGTAGATGGATGATATACATAGAAAACTACACTGGAGTCATGATTATGAGCAGAGTAGGGTAACTCTTGACAGTTTTAGAGCATATCTTTGAACTTATATCCACAAATATGAGAATTTTGGGCACCATCATATCAGAGGCCCTTGCTGAAAACCAAATAGCAACAAGAATGCAGCAATAGTCATGCTAACACAAGGTAGACAAGCATTGAAGGTAGAAAATGCTGTATAAGCAAACAACTCAGATATTGAAACACTAAGTTTTGTGACCGGTTCAAAAAAAATTACAGATAACAGATGTCAAAGAAAAAAAATGTTAGCAAATAGACATCCCAAAAGAAAACAAAGAAACGATCTTTTTATTAGATATTGAATCATAAATTCCCTTGACCAATAAGGAATTCACATACAAGAAAAGTTCAACAAACATTAGTAGAACTGAAGATGAAGATGTCTAAGAGAGTTTGTGGCTGATCACGAGTCAGGACATTTACTGTTGCAGACTTAAAATCAAGACTGAAAATGAAGTTGAGAATGTACAAGAGATGCCAGTAAAAATGCAGCTGCAGAAATCACTAATCCAATATGATAGGGGCACAAATAGAAACATGAGACAAAGGAAAATAATTGCATAACTTTGAGATGCCCCAAAAGTGTGACATTGACTGTAAAATGGAGTAAAAGGAGCATGCCATTTGTCCTTGAGCTATGTAAAAGAGCCTCTTGTTTTGAACAGAAAATAATTGTTTACTGGAGAGAGAAGCAATTATGAGTTTAGTAGAAACAAGCCACTAAAACGGGACAACCAAGCAGAAAGCTAAACTTGGAGATATCGAATAGAATAATTTTTGAACTACAAAACCTGGCTGATAAATTGAGAGAAGAATTTGCAAATGAACTTCAGGAAAGAGACACAGTCATTCTTCTTTACAAGAATCTATAGAGGGAATCTGAGGCAGCATTGGCTTCCATGAAGTGTGAAATGAAGCACATTAAAGTAGAGCTTGAAGCATTGAAGCAAAGACAGTTTGACAAAGATGCGCATGATTCAAGTGTTCGAGAATGTGAGACATCTGAGCACAGGGGTAGAGTAAATTGTTCTCTGGAGTTAAGTTCGAGTCCAAAAGAAAGTATTATGGACCAGGCTGCAATATCACTTTCTCGCGGGAAAGAGGCTGAGGGTCTGACACAAGGCCAAACTTGATCACAATTACATCAACATACTGTAAAGAATGATCTGAGGAAATATTACTTGCTGTTTATTGATGGGTTCTTTTCATTAACAGTGCCATTGTCATAACTTATGGCAAGGGTCTGAAGACTAGGGCCAAATTTACAAAAAAGATGAGATTGGTTGTACTAAAACAAAGATGAGATTTTGTTCTTGTCTTTTTTGGTTGCTAAATATGAGACAACATCCACCACAATGACTTTGACTATCAAGTTCAAGTCAGTGAGACGCTTAGAATTACTTGCAAAATTTTGGTGCTCTTATGCGATGTTCTAAAGAATGGAGAATCTTCGCTTCATGGACTATAGGCTGGTGAGTCCTTTGGCAATCACTGAGGGTCCACAGAGAGGTCTTTTTGTTCATACACTTATGGAACATACATTCAAAATCTTGAAGTTCTTGGCAACAAGTAGCAGGAGCATCCTAAACTTATTACAGTTGGACGGCGATTATCAACTATAAATTGGGGAGGTCATGCAGTTCATATGGGGTCTTGCTTAAGGCTCCTATATTATAATGAAATAGAAGAAACCAAATTCTAGACCAAAGGATACCACTCAGAAATTGCTTAGTCAACCTGACAAGGTACTAGTTCGAATGCCATTCCTCAATGATGAAATTGCAGAATGTAATTTCGACAACGAAATGCTATTGCAGAGCCATAGAAACATGCCCACTTTGGGGTTCACAAAGTTGACCCGTGCTTAACCTGTTAGGATGATGTTAGAGAACAAGTGAACACTAGACGAAAAAGCCAACATGCTTGTTGTTGATGGTATCTGCCAACATGGAAGATTACAACAAGCACCTGAGCTCATTGATGACATGTATTCTAAATTTTTTTCTGCTGAATGCGATCACTTACACCACTTTCATACAAACATTTTGCAAAGAGGGCAACATGGTCGACGACCACAAGCTTCTCACTAAGATGAAGCTCTTTGTGGCCAAGGCTAACATTGTTATCTTACACTTCCCTCATCAATGGCTATTGTCAAATGGGGAACTTCGAGCAAGCCGACAGAATGCTAGATGAGATGTTGGTGATGGGCTACATGCCTGATATCTTCTAGATTCGCTTCCTGAAGAGGATGAATTATTCAGAACTCTGGGTTCGAAGGGTCAATCAGATTTATCCAAAGCGTGACCGAGAGTTTAAACATATAGATCAGTTGAGGAAGCACTCATTTCATGCACACAAGCTTTCTATGTGCACCTTATGCCTGGAAGGCAGAAAGGTATTTATTTGCGAACAGAAGTTTTATACACGGTCGCAGCTAGACCGACATTTATCTAGAGGAGACTCTGAAGTGGATGGCAGGAAGGTTTCATGGGTCATCCAATTTGTGACTTTTGCAGGAAACGATTTTATGGAGATAATGCACATGTCAAGAGATCATTATACTTGCCACTTATGCCAAAGAAGGCACCCTGAGCACTTTGCATATTATCAGAATTACAGTGATTTAGAGGCACACTTTAGTCAAGAACACTTCTTATGTGAAAATGATGATTGCAGGGCAAAAGTTTGTTGTATTTGCATCTGAAGCAGAGTTGAAGAGGCATAATGCAATTGAGCATGCCAGAAATATGTCCCGATCTCAACGGAATGCTGCACTACAAATTCCTGTTAGTTTTCAATATAGGCGTCCAGGGAGTGAGCGTGAGTCTCAATGAGTTGCCAGAGGACAAGGGCAGAACATGAATAGTCGGCTTTCTTCAGCTAATCCAGCCAGCAGTGAGATTCTTGATATACAGAATGCCAGCGGTTGATGATGATACCTTTGTCGTATAGCTCCAGTTGAACGCTCATTCTCACCGACCCAACCGGATTTACCTCCCAGCCAACTAGGAAACAAATTCCTAGCCCAGGAAACCTCCACAGGTTCCCTAGCCCTCCGTGCCCAAGTCCAACCAGATATAGTGTATCCTCAAGAAGAATGTGCAAAACCAGACAACAATACTTTTCCTCCTCTCAAACCCAAGAAATCTCCATAGGTTTCCAAGGTCTCCCAAAATCATAACAAGTCCAAACAATCACAACCAACCCCCACAATCATAAGCAAGAAACCAACCTCCCCCTTTCTTCCTTCTCCCTTCCCTTTTTATATCCTCCTTCCCTTCTCCATCTCAACCACCTCTAATTAATGTCATTAACTTCTCCTCCATCCTTACAGTTGACTTCTCTTCTCCCAAGTAAGCTAGGAGTACATTTGGAAATATGAGATGAATATAAAATTGAGAATTTAATGGGAAAGGATCATGTCTTCTCCCAAGTAAATGTGAAGGTACATTGGGGAATGTGAGATGTAATTACATGGAGAGAACGATGTCTTCTCCTTAGTAAATGTGAGATGTAATTACATGGAGAGGACCATGTCTTCTCCTTAATGAATGTGAGGGTACATTGGGTAATGTGAAATGAATACATATATTATGAAATAATGGAAGGAGACCATATCCTACCTAATATTCAATTTGAGAAGGTAAGTGGGGAATTTGAATAATGGAATTCATGAATTTTATATTAGACCAATATTTTCAATATTTTCAAATAATGTAAACATTAACAAAATTTGTAGGATAAGATTTAAGTGGGGCATTACACTGAACGAATTACCTTTCCCAACAATTTATCCTTTCCACCACTGAGCTAACTCATGCAAGCTTCAACTGATCTATAGGTGACACTTCCTTTTAGCACCAAATTTGTGTTCCTCATGCAGTGAATTCCTCTGGAACCAAAGATCCTCACTCACTTAGGAAATACTACGAATAAATGTTAAGATTGTTGATCTTAGTGTTAAATATAAACCTTTGTTAATGCACCTGCTCTGGCTGATGACTAATGAAGTCATCCCTCCCAGGTTCTGACCTGGTCTGTGCCATATTTTCCATATCTTATAGAAAATGGCTTAATTTGGTTCCATGATGATATAGTTTCTTTGATCCTAACCGCACTCAATTTCAGTCCTATCCACTCTGTTACATCCTATAGTAGTGGTATCTACCACCATGATATTCTCTTCTCCAACTCTAACAATCTCATTGCTAATTGTCACCCATTGTAGACCATATTACTCCCATGTTTCCTAGTTACACCATTAATTACTCCTTGCACTTGCTGTGTGGTGAATCCTCATACTTATTCTCCAAGCATGTCATGATTGGAAATTTGAGGCCACATGGCATGGTACATCATTACAATTACTAGCATTTGCACCAAAAGGTGTAAGGGCACATTGATATAAGTCTAGATGAATGTAAAGTGATAGAGAGGTAGGGGTGCAAGAAACACAGACGTGGATGTGAAAACCTTTAATAGTTTTATATATTATATAATGTCGATATTCCTAATATCACATCATTTACATAAAATAACATTTAAAAAAATCAATTATAATTATTATTTTTCATATGTCTAACTTTTTTATCGAAACATGAGACAATGTGAAAGAACAACACTTTAGAATTTAAATATTTTACAAATTGACCTACTCAAATACCTAAAAACTCTTATTAAAATCATTTCAAATTTAATAAAATTAAGAATATCAATAATAAATATTTTAAAATTAAATTACAATAAAGATTTAAAAATAGATTGCAATAAAATGAGGCACTAAACTATGTTTTCTCCCATCAAACACCGTCAAAAATCTCTTATTAAAATTATTTCAAATTTAATAAAATTAGAAATATCAATAATAAATATTTTAACTTTTAAAATACAATAAAGATTTTAAAATCAAATTACAATAAAGGGAAGTATTAAAGTATATTGTCTTCCATCAAATACAATGTCAACAACACATTCTCATCCATATTCCATCCACCATTGGCCAAAATCATCTTTATTAATTCATTCATGTGATTAACATAATTATGAATTAATGATAAGAATTCAATATTTTTGAACTTCATGTTATTTTATATCCATCCCAATTGGAAAATGTGACAACTTCTTGTATTGACTCCATTCATATTAAATGTTGTGGGCATCATAAGAATTCCATTGAACCAAGTGAAGTTGTCGACCACCATATAACAATAATCTGAGTTTCCCACTTTCCTGCATCTAGAATTTTCGTTGTTTTTCTTTTTCTTTTTGCAGTGAAGCCAATAGAAACAAAGTTGGATGAATCAACTGATCAGCCATTGGAGTTAAAGGGAATATTAAATTAACATCCTTTCGCTAATGAATTTCCCTAGGCAATATTATTCAACCCAATTTATAGATAGATCTGTGCAATAATATGTCTCTCATCTCCCTCCTGTACTGAAGAGGATTGAAGTAAAATTTGCAAGACAACCTAATTTGATATGTGGAAATGTCATTTGGTTTGAAGTGAGCATGGCTATTGCATCTCAACCATGGGTTTACCAGGTACATAATTTTCTATAATGAGATCCTCATTTAGTATGGTTTTTCTTTTTTCACAACTTTTGATTCCTATGATTGATTTTTGATTTTTAAATATCTTGGCATATGAGACCGTCAAGTGAACTATCATTTTGCAAGTGAACTATCATTTTGCGCATAGAAGCTAATAGTAATATCTCTCTATACGTCTTATCCTTTCATGATCTCATATGACTTCATAAAACCTATTCTCTCTATGTGCTTATGATCCACTATACTAAGCCATAATGGATGGTCCCCATATGAAATGCTGTATATTTTGATGAATGCATATAATATAATCATAAAGCTTTTTTTACGTGCTGGAAAAAATTGTTCCCTTAAATGTGAATTATTGGAGAAAAGAAGAGATCTACAAGTCTAAAATACAACGATCGTGAAAGTCGAGGGAGAATATTGCAACGTAGAGTCAACGTGCTTGACGAGATTTAGAACATGAATGTGCTTATGAGGATGATTAAATCAGACTACGAATTGAAAGTTTATAATGATACGAGCCCAAAACTAGCGAGATAGGACGGCATGAGGGACCCCTGCCTCACAAAATGAATAAGGCATATGCATTTTGGAATTAAAATGATTCATTTTTTATTTTTTGTTTTTAAATCTGGACTCAGTTTATGTTCTTGATATGGTTTAATATGTCTTATAAAAATAAATAAATTGCTTAACCTAAATATTAAGTAAAAGTGTGTATAAGAATATTTTTTGGGAAAAAAATATTTACGCAATTTACTCTTTGCTATTTTTATTTTTATTTTTATTTTTTATTGTTTTACGCAGTGTACTCTCGATGAGTTGATATTTTAAATTAAAATCTAATTATTTAAATAATTTTAAAATATTTAGATTAAATGTATATTCTAACTTTGTACTCTTCTCAACTATAATAGAGCGATCATTTTGGGAGGCTTTCTAATGCTCAATTATCTTTTCATAGAATTTTAGCTATATTTTAAATTAAATCGTAATTATTTAAATAATTTAAATATTAAAATTTAAATTATATTAAAAATGAAAACGTTGTAATAAATATATTTTATTTTAATTGAATATTAATTAAATTAAAAAAAAAAATAAAATAAAATAAATTATTTATTTAATATATTTTATATAATAATTAAAATTAAAATCTAATTTTAAACGTTATACATGTATTAAAATTATATTTTTATATTTCATGATATATATTTATAATAATTTTTTATTATTTTCTTAATGGGTTTGCTTTTGTATCTCAATCTCGAAATCGATGGTATCACAAAGCTTCAATGGTTATGGCGACACATTCAATTATTTGAGTTGACACGTGGAAAACCATAAACCTTATCTTTCCTTTCACATGGACAAGTCTATGACATCACAACCATGTGCGCTCTCCCTGCTCTGTTTCCAAATTTCATAGCAACCTTCTTCTATGTGTTGTTGTGTCTATGCAAATGAAATCAATATGGAATAAGAAAATCCATGCTGAAAATCTGTAATAAGGCTTCTCCTCTTCTTCATACTAAGTGTGAGTTTAATCACCATTTCTAGTGCCACCTCCTTGCAAGTACTGCAGTCCATTTCTATGTTGGGTCCTCAATTCTTTCCATATTTTTCTTCTCATTGGAATACAATCCCTAATTTGTCACAACTCTTGCAGAGAAAAGATTTCAATTACCAAACCCACTATTGAAGCCATCCAGTACTGAGATGAAGGATATTAAAAGGGAAATAAGGCAACAACGTTATTTGATGGTAAGAATGAACAATTTTATGTTTTGGCATCTATCCATTTTATTGGACATGAAAAATTCCTAACCGAACTATTCAACCCCAAAAATGATACCTTAGAAATTCAACACTTTTTATCAAATCTATTGATAAATTCTAACTTAGTTGCATTTTTAAATTGAATTACAATTTTGACATTTGATAAAGTCAACCTTTTAAATTCACTTTCAGTTATGATCTTAAGGAGGTCCTATAGATCATGTAGGTCTCATTGAAACAATATATTCATTTATTTTAATGGTGTGTATTCAAAACTAGAATGGGATTATGGATTTGGAAGTGATATTGGTTTGAGTGAATGGGAAAATTATCGCAAGAATGGTCTCTATGCAACACAGGAGCTAAAAAATAACTCATCAGAATCCTCTCTTTTAATATTGGATCTGTAAACTGTCGTGAATACTCCACTGGACAGTTCGTCACAATAGATCTGATAATATTATATGAAAAATATGAGAGTCTACACTATTACAATTTTATTTAATTTCTAGATCTGTAAAATTAATTGTAATTAGTGCATGCATGAAAATTAAATAAAGAATAAAAGTAGAGAATGAAAAAATAAGCACACACACACACATAATACACAAGATATGCTCTATGGGAAACCCTTTCAGGAGAAAACCCAACTAGAAGGTGAGGCCACTTCACTCTCTTTCTCTGTTTGGAAATATGGCTATAGATACAAAGAAGTAATGTTTGTAGCCCGTGCGCTGCTATATTGCACAAATCCTCTCTATGTGCTCTACCTCCTATCTCTCGTGGCTATCTTTTCTCAACTATGGAACAAAAATTCTCTCAAAAGAATGGAATGCCTCTTTCTCCTAGTGGCCCAGTTATAACACAACTTGATAGCATACTAGTGGTTAAGTTTGACTACATCAACTCTTAACTAGAGTTACAAAATAGACTCTTCTAGAGTATTTTACATCAAAAACATGTGGCTAGCTCCTTTTCCATCAATAATGTGGGCTGACGTGGCATCCTCCCGAACTATAGGTTTGAAAACATGAAGGTCAACTTCTAAGTGACATAACTTATGCATACAAACTCTGATTGACGCAATTCTTGTGCCATTGGAAAGCTGTGTGTGTGTGTGTGTAGAATAGCACGAAAAGGTGCTATGCTTAAGAGGCAAATTTTTAGCCCCAAAAAATGTCGTTTGATGGTTCACAATGCTCCTGGAAGGTTTCAGACCCGGTTTCGCCAAATTGGGTTCTGCTGGTAAAAACGGTCCCGTGAGTTGATTCCTCCACTGTTTCCACTCCTAGTGCATTGATATGGATGAAAAACAATATAATGATCCAATTTGGATCACACCTCCCCATTTTGGGAGGCTTTTGGTCCCCAAAATCATTTACTGAATGAGGTGAGGAAAGTTTTCCCCCACCTTCTCTCTAGTGTACCATTTAGCTTTGCCTGGAAGTTGTCCCTTCAACCCAAACTTCCAAAGGTCTTATTGCCCTTGTCTTGTATTTTTGGACCTCTTCTGCAAAATTTTATCTTCTGTCAACTTTTCCTGAGCATCTCGTGCCAATTTCTCCACAGAAGGTAGGACTTGTTCCTCTTCCTAATCTAGCATGGAAGGCTCATAGAGTTTCAAATTCTCTACATTAACAACTGAGTAAATGTGCATATATCGTGGTAAACTAAGTCGATAGGCATTATCGCCCACCTTTTCCAGTATCTCAAAGGGACCATACCTTATAGCGTTTATTTTCTTACCAGGCCCCTGCAACCTCTCTTTGTTCAACTATAGGCATACTCTCTCTCCCACCTTGAATGATTTCTCTATTCTGTGTTGATCATGCCTGGCCTTATACTTCACCTATGACTTTTACAGTGTTTCCTATACCTGTATATGGATCTACCTAATCTTCTCTATAATTTTTTCAACCCTCAAAGCATCTCCTATAATGTATTCCTTAACTCCTCCTTGCTTCCCATATGCAATATCCAAAGGTGAAGATGGAAAATATCCAAAACAAGTTTCAAATGGGGACTTTCTTGTAGAACTGTGGACCCCTCTATTATAAGAATGATGTATATATATATATATATAATATATATATATATATATATATATATATATAATAAGATTTTCATCCCAGGTCTTCAGATGCTTCTGGTTGTAACCCCTCAGAAGTTGCACCAAAGTCTTGTTGACTACTTATGTCAGCCCATCTGTCTATGGATGGAATGTTGTAGATCTCTTCAACTTCATGTCCATCTTCTCCCATAGTGTAGTCTAGAATTCAATGAGAAATCTTGTATCCCTATCTGAAATCATGCTCCTTGGTATCCCAAAGTGTACCTAAACCTATCCAAAGAACAAATTTGTTGCTTCTTGTCTGTTTCTAGTCTGTTTACATGGCATCATAACACACATCTTGCTGAACTTGTCAACTATCACAAATAGGTAGTCATGTCCCTTCTTGGTTGTCAGTAAACCTACCACAAAGTCCATGGAAATGCTTTTCCAAGGATGAGTAGGTACAAGTAAGGGATGATACAAACCTTGTTTCCTACTGTTAGGCTTTCTAGTACAACAAAACATGCATCCTCTTATGAACCTAGCTACTTTCTCTTGCATCTTGGGCCAATACACATACCTCTACAAGTTAGCCACGATCTTCCCTATACCAAAGTGCCTTACTACTGTCGAGGTGTGAGCCTCTCTAATCAGCTTCAAACGCTCACCTTTAGGAACACATAACTTATCCAGCCTATAGAGTAACCTATCATGGAGATGGTAGTCAACGGTGTTGTCACCATTGTGCACATGACTCTGACTCTGCGACCGCTGATACACCTCTTTGAAGTCCTCATCTTCTGAATATGCCTCTCTGTATGTATCATGGGTGAATGGCTCTGTTAGGTTCCTATACCAATAAGATTCATAATTTTGAATGACTAAGGTTAAGTCTTGTAATACTGTACATACCTTTGCTTTTTGCAAATGTTTTCCATATTAAAAAAAAAGTAAAAAATGTAAGAGGGTCTGTCCTAGAAGAAAAATTAAAGGACAAAAAGAATAAGAGAAAGTCAAAAAATGAAAATATATGAACCAAAAAAAAAGAGACCATGAAAGTGTGCAATTCTAAATGCCACTACTATTTACTTTTATGCATAATTATGATTGTGTACAACTTGTTATTCATGCCACAATCCATGGTAATCAAACTATTTAATCTTGGTTATTTCATGCTTTGAATTTTATGTTTATAGTTAGAGAATAAAATCTGATAAAACAGTTTAATCTTGGCAGATCATAGATAGGTAGAGAAAATAAAAGGAGCTCATAAGCCTAATCTGAGCCCTTGGATGATATAAGATTAGAAATAGATAGTTTGTTTTATAAAAGAAAAGATAGAATAAGGGTTTGCTAGCCTAAATGCACCCAAATAAATGAAGAAAACATGTTAGGGTAAGAAATGGGTAAGTAGAAGAAAGGTTGCTAAAATACAAAGTTGATTGGATCAAAACACATGCATCATGCTTAGACACATATTTCAACATGTATGATCAATTATGAAGGCAAAAACAAAGGTTTACAAACACATATGATTAATTCCCCCTCATTCATTTTTTCCCTTATACTTATTAATTTCCTGCCCACAAGCGTGTTCTAGTACTTTTAATCCTTCAAGTCAAAGAGGCTTAGAGCATTTCTTTGACTTTTGGTGGCACCAGACCCTCGGCTTAATGAATTATGGAAACAAGTGCTAGAATCCCCTTCATAAAATCCATTCCCCCCTCATTACCCCAAGAAAACCCCTTTCCCTAAGGTTAAACACCATTTGCCTAGGAAAAGTAAAAACCCTCGTGTAACTCCTATTTCACCCAAAAACCCACAAAAAACCTTTTATCCCAAGTATAAAGCAAAGTGCACGAAATTCATAATTTTACCTTTTTACTTAAAGATATACCCACTCCGCCACATTTCATATTAATTATTAACTTTATTATATAAATCCCTGATAAAACCCTTTTCCCGTATATTAATTAAATCGCTTTGTAAATATCCCCAACCCTTATTTTTAATGAAAACTATACATTTACCCCTTATCCCGACAAAACAAGAAAATCCCCCATTAACCTTAAATAAACACAAATCACTTGTGATTAAAGCATCGGGCCCCTCTTAAACCTCTGTACATTTCACCAGTGCTATTTCACCACCCGACTACCATGAGATTGACATCTTCCTCATCCAACAGTTCACAGCCATATTGGCCGTGTCCGATGGTTGAATGTTACCCACCCGATAAAGTGGTTTTCCTTGACCCCCCAAAGGCTACGTGTGAAGCACTAGAGTATATCGGGTGACCCCTCCTAAAAACCACCTTCGCCCCATAAGCAGTGCGATGACCCCCAATACCACCTCCCCACCAACTTGATAAACCACCTATTATCCGTAATATGAATTTTCGCGCCGAATTCAAAAAGTTGTCCGTTAAACCTTATAACCGTGAAAACCCTCCTTTTCATGCTTTTTGCTTGTTTCACAATATTGACCCATTAAACCCTTCGGCACCACCCTGAACCTCTACAATGTAATTCGACCTCCGATTACGCTCAAAACACTGCCACAACCCCTTTCCCAGACATCCTTATGCAAAAAAGCTATGAAATCACCTTCCTTGCGAACTAGTGTTTTCTTAATTATTGTTGAATTTTGTAGGTAATCTATAGAAGACTAGACCTTGGATAAAAAATTCTGATACTAGTCATAGAACTTGTTTACTCCAAGACTTGACAAGAAACCTATTTAAAAAGCCTATATTTAGAGGAAGAAGACCAATTACACGAAGAATATAATTATACACAGAGTTGAGAATAAAACATTAGCATTAACTGTTAAAACAAAGGAACTAGACAGAGCATACAGTCAAAGGACAAACAGTTCAAACATACAGAAAGTTGATTAATATCCATTACCATATGCTGATACATATAAGAAACTAAATAATTTACTGCTGAAATACACAGTAAAAAGTTAAAATGTACAGTAAAAGTAAAAACACAGTAAAGGATATTGAAAAACCATCAAATTAAAAGTGTATCAGATGAAATAGTATCAGTAAAAGTGTATTAGTTTGAAAAATCAAAGTCAAAAAAGTTGAAATTAGAATAGAAATGGTACATTTTCCAGAAATTTCTTGTTTAAATCATAATTTTGCAGAAACTATCGTGGCCAATCCAAGACGCATTTTGAGAAACTAGAGGAGGTTTGTGTTCCCAAAAGGCCAATATACAAAAACCTGTCTTACGTTTTACACAGGTATTACAAAAAGGGAGATAAATGCATATCTTCAGAGCCTATTTTTCGGACTGTGCAAAGTCCTGTTTTTGACATCGTTTTGCAGAGAATATTGTGAATAGATGGAGCTGAAGTTTGGGAAATTAACAAGGTTTATGTCAGTAACATACTTATCTAAAATACCCTCTTTCACATTTTACGTATATATCTTGGATTGAGATATACAAAGGTATCCCTGGGCCCTAATTTTGCATAATTTCTGGGGCAGAATGCATAAAGGAAGAAGGTAGTTAGTGACTTGGAAGCCTCATCATCAATTAAGAGTTGCTATCAAATTAAAATTTCTCTTCTTTGTCACCATAAATCCATAAATATAGTGCCAAATAGATTCATTAGTTTTGAGTGTCCTTTATTTAAGTTCTATTAATGTAAAACAATTTGAGATATTTGTAAAAACAATCTTGATATTTTTTCAAGATATTTTAGTTTAGAATTTGTATAAATACTTCTTCATTTGAAGTATTTTAGTGTGGATTCTTAGACATTTCTATAGACTTCTTGATCAAAAGAGTGTAAAGCCATTAGAGCATTGATTGAGCCAGCAAGTTGGATTGATGAATAAAGGCAAGATATTTCAAAGGATTCATGTGTTGGGCGAAGTGCAGACAAGTATTTTCTCACATTGTTGTTATCTTTCTAAAGTTTTTTCATAATGTTTATCTAAATCTGAATGCTATAACTGGAGTATTATCTCAGAATTTGTTTAATTACACTCTATTATAACAGTTAGGCAAATACATGTTTTCAACTCATATCTAAGTTAAGGAATTCTTAATTGCTCCTTAGTTTAGGTTGTTTCTTTATAATCTATAGCAAAGGATTCTTAATTTCCCTTTGTTTCTGATTACCCTTTGTTCCTCGTTTCAATCCCGGTCTAAGAATTCTTAATTTCTCTCTCACCCTGGTTAAAACATTTTTCACCTCTCTAGCCCTAAGACCCGCACTCTACTCTGCTATCTTGCCCTTTGAACATTCCCTTTAGTGAGTTGATCCAGTTCTACTATCCTTCTACTGACTCTATAGCCCAATGGTCTAAAGACATCATTCTATCCATTTGATTTAAGGATCCCACCATCCAATCTTCAATAGAGATTAAAAACCCCCTTGAACATTCATAACTAGCTTGAAATCCCAGCAAACAAAGCTTAATCATATAGAGAGAGCCCTATCTGAGCCTAGGTTGGCTAGAGCCTATGCCCAAAAGTGGTTTGTGGTTACCCCGGTGATCTATTTCTTTAACCTTGGGAAATTACTCGGTGATAACATACTGGCGACCATACTGGGGAAGACTAACATTTTCTTCAAAAATATTTTATAGGTTCAGATTTGATCTATGATGGTGGATAGTGATCAGACATACAAAGGTTAAAATCATCCACTCGACGACTCCAAATCAATCTCACAATCAAGAATCCACTAGAGGAATGAACCTGAAAGAACAATATGAAAAGATCAGGCTTTTAACTTGGATTGTTATCCAAGAGATTATTTTCTTTCTCATCAATAAAATTTTTCAATGTATATTGTATTTTAGAGGACATTTTAGATTAAATTTAGATTATTTCCCTTTGAAAATTGTAATTATAAAGTCTCCTTACATATTTCAACAACATTCTTCTAACTCTTATGAAGATCATTTTCCAATTGAGGAGCATCAAACAATCAAGACTAATCATACAATCCTTGTACATATTCCTATACCTTACAAAGTTCCTTATAGGTATAAGCCACTCATCTACCTCCTACACTCCATGCTTTCCCTAACAATTATTACAAGAATCTTCCTAGGTTTGATGGAGAGAATGGTGTCATTGCACAAAAACATATTCAAGGTTTTGAGAATTATCTGGACTTATTTGAAATTGATGAATATGATGCTATTATTAGGATTTTTTCTCTTTCTTTGCAAAGTAGAGTAAATAGTTGGTTCAAGAATTTACCTATTGCAAGCATCTCAAATTTCCAACAGTTTGTCAATTTTTTCCTTAATATATGGATAATCAAAGTCAATCTTCTAGTGATCATAGAAGAATACAATCATTTAAAAAGACAACTAAATGAAACAATACAACAATTTTCTGACAAATTTAATCAAGTCTATTATTCAATGCCATCAAATATAAGACCTCCTTCTGATTCAGCTCTCTTGCATTATCCAAAAGCATTTGATCCAGAGATAGAATTTCATCCAAGAGAAAGAAACCCCTCAACATTGGAACAGATGCAAAACATTGCAGTGGATGTAGCAGTTAATCTGCAAATTAGAAGAGAAAGGTTGAAAGCAAAAGCAGAGGAAAACAACATTGCAGAGGTAAAACTCGACATTTTGGTAAAGAAAATAGAGGAAAGGATACAAAAGATCACCATGAAAGATAATTTTTTTGCTCAAAATCACCATGACACATTTATTTCACAAAAGGAAGAGGTTGAGAGTCATGAGAAAATTCCTGTTAATTCCAACTACCATAGATCAGAAGATAGAGTCATAGAGCAATATGTGGAGAAGCAATCTCCTGATCTAATGTGTATGTTTGATGACATTACTTCTTTTGATGCTTTCCCTAAATATGATTAGTATGATGATAATAATGTTCTCAAAATCTAAACTAACTTTACAGAGAAATAAGAAATTAGTTTGGGGAATAAGGAAATTCAGTTTCAGCAGCTTGAAAATGGTGATCATCTTATCCATATCAGCTATGAAAGTGAGGAAGAAAGTGTAGAAAATTTGGAAATAAGTGAAACTTGTTTGCCTCTTTGTTTTGAATCATTTCATTTTTTGAAAGAAATGTGGTATAAAATCTCTAAAAAAAAGGATAAGCAACTTGTAGAAATCTATGAATTTCCATTCAAACTTATATGCAATAAGTTGCAGCAATCCTTTCAAGTTGTTTATGATCCAATAACTGATAGGTTGGGTAATGAATGCAATCATAATTTTTCTCCATTAATCGACTATGAGAGTCAAAATCAAGATGATAAAGGTTTCACTAGACAGACATTTCAATCAGTAGAAGTATCATCACAAAGCTTATTTGAAAGTCTGCAGGGTGTTAAAGTTATAAATGACATTTCAGTTTCATGGCATGGAGGCCATCAACAATTGTACAGTTGCTTAAATGAGTTGAACAATAGTGTATATATTTTGGAAGATCCTTTTGTACAATTTTTAGAGTCTACAAAGGAAATCAAGTATTTCCTTGTCTTCTCATTGGTTGACAAGGTTACAACTCACTTTAGAATCTCAGTTTTAATCACAAACAAGCCCAAGCAACAAAGTCCACTAATGTATATGATGCTTGAATGGTTGCATTGGTTGTTTCAATTTATCTAACCAGCAGTTGGAAAGCTGATTAGAGTAAGTAGGAAGGATTTCAGTTTGAATAAATTTAGTTTTTCAGCAGCAAGTTTATGTTAGATCAGATTTTAGTTTGCAGAAAAAGGTGTATTTTCAGTTCAAGAGCTTCAGTCACAGAGATTATACAACAAAGCATATACATGTTTGGGATTGGCCCAATGGATTAGGCTACTAGTCGACGGTGTTCTTGGCATCTCACAAGGAGATGCCATCCCCATGTGGAGCCACTGTTAGGTTCCTATACCAATAGGAGTCATAATTGTGAATGACTAAGGTTAAGCCTTGTAATATTATACATACCTTTTCATTTTGCAAATGTTTTCCATGTTAAAAAAAACTAAAAAGTGTAAAGAGGGTATGTACTAAAAGAAAAAACAAAGGACAAAAAGAATAAGAGAAGGTCAAAAAAATGAAAATATATGAACCCCCGAAAAAAAAGAGACCATGAAAGTGTGCAATTCTAAATGCCACTACTATTTACATTTATGCATAATAATGATTGTGTACAACTTGTTATTCATGCCACAATCCATGGTAATCAAACTATTTAATCTTGGTTATTTCATGCTTTGAATTTTATGTTTATAGTTAGAGAATACAATCTGACCAAATAGTTTAATCTTGGTAGATCATAGATAGGTAGAGAAAATAAAAGGAGCTCATAAGCCTAATCTGAGCCCTTGGATGATATAAGGTTAGAAATAGATAGCTTGTTTTATAAAAGAAAATATAGAATAAGGGTTTGCTAGCCTAAATGCACCCAAAGAAATGAAGAAAACATGTTAGGGTAAGAAATGGGAAAGTAGAAGAAAGGTTGCTAAAATACAAAGTTGATTGGATCAAAACACATGCATCATGCTTAGACACATATTTCAACATGTATGATCAATTACGAAGGCAAAAACAAAGGTTTACAAGAACATGTGATTAACTCCCCCTCATTCATTTTTTCCCCTATACTTACTAATTTCCTACCCACAAGCATGTTCTAATACTTTTAATCCTTCAAGTCAAAGAGGCTCAGAGCATTTCTCTGACTTTTGGAGGCACCGGACCCTTAGCTTAACGAATTATGGACAAAAGTGCTAGAATCCCCTTCATAAAATCCATTCCCCCATCATTACCCCAAGAAAACCCCTTTTCCTAAGGTTAAACACCATTTGCCTAGGAAAAGTAAAAACCCCCGTGTAACTCCTATTTCACCCAAAAACCCACAAAAACCCACAAAAACCCTTTTATTCTAAGTATAAAGAAAAGTGCACGAAATGCATACATTTTACCTTTTTACTTAAAGATATACCCAATCTGCCACATTTCATATTAATTATTAACTTTATTATATAAATCCCTGATAAAACCCTTTTCTCGTATATTAGTTAAAACCCTATGTAAATACCCCCAACCTTTAGTTTTAATGAAAGTTATACGTTTACTCCTTATCCCGACAAAACAAGAAAATCCCCCATTAACCTTAAATAAACACAAACCACTTGTTATTAAAGCATATGGCCCCCCTTAAACCTCCGTACATTTCACCCGTGCTATTTCACCACTCGACTACCGTGAGAGTGACATCTCGCTTATCCAACAGTCCACATCCATATTGGCAGCACCCGATGGACGAATGTTACCCACTCGATAAAGTGGTTTTCCCCGGCCCCCTGAAAGATATGTGTCAGGCACTAGAGTATATCAGGTGACCCCTCCTGAAAACCACCTTCGCCTCATAAGCGGTGCGACAACCCCCAATGCCATGTCCTCGCCAACCCAATAAACCACCTATTATCTGTAATATGGATTTTCACACCAAATTCAAAAAGTTGTCTGTTAAACCTTATAACAGTGAAAACCCTCATTTTCATGATTTTTCCTTGTTTCACAATATAGACCCATTAAACCCTTCGGTGCCACCCTGAACCTCTACAATGTAATTTGACCGCTGATTATGTTCAAAACATTGCCACGACCCCTTTCATAGACATACCTGTGCAAAAAAGCTATGAAATCGCCTTCCCTGTGAACCAGTGTTTTCTTAATTATTGTTGAATTTTGTAGGTAATCCGCAGAAGACTAGACCTTGGATAAACAATTCCGATACTAGTCGCAAGACTTGTTTACTCCAAGACTCGATAAGAAACCTATTAAAAAATCCTATATTTAGAGGAAGAAGACAAATTACACGTAGAATAGAGAAGAAGATAATTATACACAGAGCCGAGAAGAAAAAATTTACACAGAGCATTGACTGTTAAAACAAAGGAACCAGACAGAGCATACAGTCAATGGACAAACAGTTCAAACATACAGAAAGTTGATTAATATCCATTACCATATGCTGATACATATAAGAAACTAAATAATTTGCTGTTGAAATACATAGTAAAAAGTTAAAATGTACAGTAAAAGTAAAAACACAGTAAAGGATATTGACAAACCATCAAAGTAAAAGTGTATCAGATTGAAAAATCAAAGTCAAAAAAGATGAAATTAGAATAGAAATGGTACATTTTCCAGAAATTCCCTGTTTAAGTCATAATTTTGAAGAAACTATTGTGGCCATTCCAAAATGTATTTTGAGAAACTGGAGGAGGTTTGTGTTCCTAAAATGCCAATATACAAAAACCTATCTCATGTTTTACACAAGTATTACAAAAAGGGAGATAAATGCATATCTTCAGAGCCTATTTTTCGGACTGTGCAAAGTTCTGTTTTTGACATCTTTTTGGAGAGAATATTGTGAATAGCTAGAGCTGAAGTTTTGGAAACGAAAAGAGGTTTATCTCAGTAGCATACTTATCTACATTAATATCTTTCGCTTTTTACATATATATCTAGGATTGAGATATACAAAGATATAACTAGACCCTGATTTTGCATAATTTCTGGGGTAGAATGCACAAAGGAAGAAGGTAGTTAGTGACTTGGAAGCCTCATCATCTATTAAGAGTTGCTATCAAATTCAAATTTCTCTTCTTTGTCACCATAAATCCATAAATATAGTGCAAAATAGATTCATTAGTTTTGACTTTCCTTTATTTAAGTTCTATTAATGTAAAACAGTTTGAGATATTTGTAAAAACAACCCTGATATTTTTTCAAGATATTTTAGTTTAGAATTTGTATAAATACTTCTTCATTTGAAGTATTTTAGTGTGGATTCTTAGATATTTCTATAGACTTCTTGATCAAAAGACTATAAAGCCATTGGAGCATTGACTGAGCCAGCAAGCTGGATTGATGAATAAAGACAAGATATTTCAAAGGATTCATGTGTTGAGCGAAGTGCAGACAAGTATTTTCTCATGTTGTTGTTATCTTTCTAAATTTTTTTCATAATGTTTATCTGAATCTGAATGCTATAACTAGAGTATTATCTTAGAATTTGTTTAATTACACTCTGTTATAATAGTTAAGCAAATACATGTTTTCCACTGATATCTAAGTTAAGGAATTCTTAATTTCTCCTTAGTTTAGGTTGTTTCTTTATAATTTATAGCAAAGGATTCTTAATTGCCCTTTGTTTCCGATTACCCTTTGTTCCTCGTTTCAATCTCGGTCTAATAATTCTTAATTTCTCTCTCACCCTGGTTAAAACCTTTTTCACCCCTCTGGCCCTAAGACCTACACTCTACTCTGCTATCTTGCCCTTTGAACATTCCCTTTAGTGAGTTGATCCAATTTTGTTGCCCTTCTGTTGACTCCATAGCCCAATGGTCTAAAGACATCATTCTATCCATTTGATTTAAGGATCCCACCATCCAATCTTCAATACAGATCAAAAAGCCCCTTGAACATTTATAACTAGCATAAAATCCCAACAAACAAAGCTAAATCATATAGAGAGAGCCCTCTTTGAGCCTAGGTTGGCTAGAGCCTATGCCCAAAAGTGGTTTGTGGTTACCTCGGTGATCTCTTTCTTTAACCTTGGGAAATTACTGGGTGATAACAGGCTCAATATTCATAAGAGTCCCCAAAGTTGTAATATTTGATGTGGGTGGCCTTGAAGGCATATTGGCCAACTTGTTTGTGTTTCCCTTCTTATACATGATCACTGAATGAAACTACTGTAAAAACCCCATCCACTTGTAATGCGTGGTATATTGTAGCTTATTCTGGGTATTATAAAACCAGCTCACAAATTATAACGGTTGGTGATCCGTGTGGATTATTGTCTCCTTTCCCATCAGATAATATTTCCACTTCTTCACAACTTGCACCATGGCATAAAGCTCCTTGTCATAGGTAGGGTAGTTAAGAACTGCTCCATTAAATACTTTAGAATGGTAGAAAATGAGCATTCCTCCTTGCATCAAGACAACTCCCATAACATATATACCCACTCGCATCTATCTCTACTTCAAAGGGTTGTTGCAAGTTTGGTAATACCAGAACTGGTGCTTAACGGATCTTCTTCTTTAACTCATTGCCCTTTTCCCCACTGGAAACTCTTGCCACTTGTTGTTATGGCATGGAGCAGTGCTGTTACCACTGAAAAGTGGCTATGAATTTCCCTAGTTACTGTGTTGCTCCAATGAAACTCCTAACCTCCGTAACATTAGTAGGAACCGACCATTTCATGATGACCTCCATCTTAGAAGGATCTATCTTCAATTCTCCTCCACCAATCAGATATCCCAAGTACACCAAGGACTGCTGTGCAAAATCACACTTCTTGAGATTTGTTAGTAGCTAGTGCTTCTTCAATGTTTCTAGCACCTATGTCAAATGTGAAATCTTCTCGTCCTAGGTAGCACTATATACTAGTATATCATCCAATTAGACAATAACAAATGAATATATAAAAGGGAACAATAGATCATTCATTAACCCCATAAATGTAGTTGGTGCATGACATAGGCCAAATGGCATAACTAACCACTCATACAAACCCTGCCTTGTTTTGAAGGCGATCTTCCATGTATCTTCTTCTTTGACTCAAACCTGGTGATATCTAGACTTCAAGTCCAGCTTGGTGAAATACTTTGCTTACTGCAACTGATCTAGTAGATCATCTATCCTGGGTAGGGGGTATCTATTCTTGAGTGTGATTTTATTCAACGCCCTATAATCTATACACATCTGCCAAGTCCCATACTTCTTTGACACAATGATGATGGGTTACCCACAAGGTGATGTACTCGGTCAAATGACACCCTGTTCTAGTAGCTGCTACAACTATTTCTTCACCTCAATTGCTTCTATAATAGATTACTTGTACAACCCAATATTTGGCAATAGCCGGATCTCGTGCTCCACTTCTCTCTTAGGGAGTAGCCCTTTAGGCTCTCAGAACACATCCTTGTATGCATGTAACAACTAATCCAATTGTTAATTTTGTTTCTTAGTACACCCCTCTAGGGATGCTTTGCCTCTTATTGACTCGTCTAAAGACTGTTTTTCTCTTAAAAATAATAAAACATACTTCTTGCTGGAACTGACCAATTTCTTAGCTTGGTTGGCACTTACTAGTGAAATTTTCGACTTGCCTTTATGCACCTTGATGATGAATGATTTTCTATCCTTATTGAGTTAGTACTAGTTAGCTCTCATGAATATTTCATCATGCATGTACATGTATGGAATCCTTAACATGACTCCACATACATCAAGGGGAACCACATCTAGATCTACTTCATCAATAAAATCAGCTTTGTTAGAAATCTAATTTTACACTGTTTTGTTAGCTTCAGCTCTGCATCCTCATCTACCCATCCCAGTGGATATGGGTTTGGATGATCACGAACTTCCAGCCCCAACTTCTTGACTAGATCCACTGCAATGAGATTTTTCAGCGATCCTGAGTCAAATAGAGCATCAATCTTCATCTTCTTGACCTATATCTTTACATGGAAGAGTTTGGTCATTTCTTTCTCTTCCTATTGCTAAAGGCTACTCAGATTCACCTCCTTCTGCACTAATGTACATGTGATCTTCTCATTCACATCCGAGTTGCTTTCAACTTGGTTTCTCGAATCAATGGCCATGATATTCTTCTTCTGATTATCTTTCTTCTTATTCTTCGGGTTTAGATCTAGATGCAACTTCCAACACTTATCCTCTGTATGGCCATCAATATTGCATTGGTTGCAGTGGTTCCTAGGATATTTTTACCGGTGTGCTGTGGTTATCGTCTTTTTATCTTTTCCCCCTTTTTTCTTTTTCTTCCCATCCTTAGAAGCATCTTTTTGCTCCTTTTTCTTCGATCCAATTGATTGCGCTCTTTGCAGGCCTATGTTCTCTAGGTACTGTGCCTGTACACAAGACTCATCCACTTTTTTGGGCTTTAACAACATTGATTTCTCACGCAGATGGCGGTGCAAACCCCCCAAATACTTGAGGAGTACATATAGGTTCTTTAGAGAGATACCCAACATTATAGCCATCTTCCTGAATTCTGTGGTGTACTCCTGCATGCTTTGGCCTAGATTTTACTTGAAGTTATGCCACCAAATCCACTATTCTTCCATGTACCGAATGGGATAAAATTGTGAATTAATTAGGGTTTTGAAATCCTCTCACTTAGTCACTAAAGGTTCTCTGTCCAACCTCAGGGTTTCCGTGTCACTCTCCCACTAAGTCAGTTCATGGCCATCCAATTTCAGTCGCGTGAATGAGATCTTATACCCTTCTATTACAGATCCATTTGGGCACTTCAAATCCCAACATCAAAATCAATGTTTGAGGGCTCATAAAACCCTAAATTCAGTTGTTTCATGCCCTAAACAAGTCACCTGTTTGAATGCCTCCTTCCTATATAGTTTCATGACCTGAAGACATCCAGAAATAGCCTCTATAGGGACCAACACAGGTAAGCCCTTATGAAGGTGCGTTGTAGAGCAGTTAAATCCAATGTCAGGGTGATTTGTAGAGCACTTAGGCTTCCTTTCACCTGCGCTGGGCGAGAATGAGCGAAATTCACATAGGGTTTGTGGAATATTCTTATCTTTTGGAGTCATCTAGAAGTTTCCCTCACTTATCAACTCCTATGAGCTCGAAAATTGATGAGGAATGAGTTAAGGTGTATCCTATCCATGGAACTAATTCTATGTATGGAAGGCCATTTAATTCCACCATTAATGACAAAACCTCCTTTATCTTCCTATAATTTGACCACTCATCTAAGTAATTAGGGGTTGGATTATGTTTAATTATAAGGAGATAATGTTGCTATGAGATTTGGCTTTGAAGCAAGTATTGTAATGCTACAAGTTTGTCATGCTTTTGATGTGATGTGGATGGGATCCAAGCTGGAGGAATGGATTTGAATCAGACACCAATGATTGTATTTCCTTCTTCTATACAATAAAGTGTTTGAACCTTTTTCCCATATGTTTGTATTGTTTCATAATGCTCATGTGTGTGAATTATATCTGATTCCTTTCACCTATATTCAATAAATCATATGCTTTGATCGGTTTTTCTCTTCTGTTGTGTTTACAGGGTACTTCTCAAGTGGATTAAGTATGGGAAGGAGCAACGAAATCGATACAAGGGAGACGAGAGGAAAGAGGAACTACATGTAGGCCTTCTATCTTCTAATCTTATCTATTGCTTATAGGAAAAGTCTAAAACACTTTAAATTGTTGTTCTAGATACAACTATTTATCTAGGGAATTAGTATTTATCTGTATATGATAAATTCTCCAAAACACCTTCCTTGATCTCATGGACACTGAAATAAACTTCCACTTGCTGCAACCAATGGTTTAGCTTCAGAGCATCGATCTCACCGTGGTATGGCTTTATATCGACTTTTTCTTCCACTTTCAACATTTGGTTCATGACACTTGAACTGGGTTGATATTTTCCGGGTTCTTTCTTTGGCTGGTTATCTGCATTTTCTCGATATCTCGATCCCCCTTCTGATTTTTACTTTGCATTCAAACCCCCTTCTTCCCCAAATATCCCTAGCTTATTGCTTAGGGCCACCATGAGGAGGTTGACATTGTGGTTTATATCTGCGAATTCATCTTCGAGCTGCGAAAACCTCACCTTTGCAGGATCATGAGGTTTATTTATAGATTCGTTTACCATGATTAGGGTCTTACGATTTTCGGCCTCACCGATCTAGATCCCTGCAATCTCCACAAAATACCCAAATAAATTCGCTTCGATACCAAATTATTTGTAAACTATTGTGGATATTTCACTAGACAGTTCATCATGTTAGAGAATCTAAGGCAAAGTGGTGTTGTGATGATTCTCTGAGACTTGATAACAATTTGTGAAGTATTTTTACCTTTCCTAGTTAGGTTATACTTCTTCTTCTTCTTATTAGTGCATTTGTGCGCACTTCATCAAACTGCTAGGAAAACAACATAAAAAGAACACAAAATTTGGCTCTCTGCCAGGGACAAACCCTCTCCACTCTTGAGAGGGAAATACTTTGTAAGTTTTCTCTTATTGAAGCTTCTTATTCGAACAACTTCCAAACCCTTAACCCTTGACTAATATATCCTCTAAACATGAGTCAAATCCTTCCTCGTTCTTCACTATCACTTCTGGCACAACATCTTCTGGCACTTCTTCCGTCACTTTGTCTTCAAGCACTTTGTCCTCTAGCTTAGGAAACCCTAGAATATTAGGTCTTCTCTTCTTTGATGTAAAGAGATCCTTTTTCACGTTTCTTTGGATACCTTGTGGACCTTAATACACAACTGAATGAGACCATTTATGCTGTTGCCTTTGATGGCTGTTGAGTCTGCAAAAGTTACCTTGCTGAAGTATTCACATGTGCTGACAAAAACCCTAGAATATTCCTCCTTTCTTCACTTTCCTTTTCTTCCTTATTTGTTAGATGAGGAGGCATAACAACCCTTGTATATTAGCCCAAAACAGAGAGATGGTTCGTACTGCACTTGACCACAGATAGACCTCTTTTTCCCTTGTACATGTGGCTATTGATTACCTAGAGAATAGCCATGTACCTTCGTTGTCCTTCCTTGTCTCTTCGCTGCCCCAACAGACATCTTATCCACCTTTACTTAGTTGTCCTCCAACGTTCTAGTCACCCTTCTCTTTGCGTATTTCAGATCTTGTGTTATATATCCAAATGAGGAGTGGACAAACTCTATAAATAAAGGTCCATCCCTCCTTTTTGAAGATGACATGACTTTTCATTAGGCCAACATGACTGTCTTCTAGGATGACTTGATAGTGGCATTATATTTCACATTTATTCATCGTTTTGTCTACTTGTAGACTTCATTGGTGCTAGGAGAGGATTTGAAAATGCTTGGAATTATTTCCTTGACCTTGTATTATGACTTACATGATGTAACATTCCCTCAAATGGTCTTTTCATAATTACATTTCGACTTTGACTCTCTAGATGCACTTGAAAATGTGCTTAACCTATTTTCAATGAGTAAGAAACTCGTTGACAAATCATACAACAATAATTTCCCTTTTCTTGAATAAGTACAAATATCAAAATTACATTTATGAAGATTGAACCTAATTACATTTTCTCCAACACTCCCTCTTAACTAGGGAGGTATTCATACAACATTTCAAGGTGTTTTGGAAATTTTCAATCTTGAAGAATTCACATAAGAGAAACCGGATTAGCAATCCATCTGTTATAGCATCATGTTCATCAACATTGTCATAGTGCAAGGCCTTGCCTAACAAATCCATCTCTTTATGAGACCATGAGCTACAATGTTGGTGAGACCAATGATTTATAGACACCATCATCATTGTCTCTCAAGGTACATACCCACCCGAGTGTTATCGAGTATGAACTTCTAGGACTATTCTTATCTTGGGTTCCCAACTCTCACAGAATATCGTTCCTCTTGCCTACTCTTGTCTTGGATTACCTACACATCCTTAAAGAGTATCAAATTCCAGATGATTACCTAATCCTCCCATTATTTCTTCCCAAGTGAAGACAAGAATGTTGTGTCTATCTTGTGTCTACATTTCCATTCATGGCCTTCATCTAGACTTATGGTTGTTAGTCTTGCATGACCCATGACATGGAAAACACGATAGTCACTCCTTTGTAATCAAGGGTGATTGAAAACTTCCTCTTGATCAGGGACTTGTTAGAGCTCCCTCTTAACTAGGGAATCTTTCCTTTATCAGTAGCTTCTTCTTCATGGGTCCTTTAGCTGCATGATCTCCTTCCTTTCTTGATGTCATGAAGTCTTCGATCGAATTATTCTCGGTAGGGCACCATCCATCCATCACTTTCCTTCTTGGTTAGTCATGCCATTGATTCATGGAAAGTGACTGTTTGGTTCTTCTAGTCACCTTGGCTACTCCTTTGTCATCTTTTCCATGCTTTAGAATGATCTCCTCATGGATGCTCCACCACACTTTCCAGGTTATATGCTTCGACCTGGTATCCCATCATGAATTCATCTTGATATTGCTTCAAAATTGTTTTTCCTTTTGTTGGATGACTTCTTCACCACTACATCTTCATAGAGTAGAATTAGTTATCTGCACATTTTATATCTCTAAGGCCTTCAAAGGTGTCAAGGGTCATTTCTTCCTTCATCAGAGTTATCCTGCCTTATTTCGGGAGATATATTTCAGGGAATTTTGTTAGATAGTGATTCTTGGTGATCATGGTGTTCTTCAAATGTTTGATCTCTTTCTTCATTTGCTTCTTCTCAGATAGATTGGTCAACCACCTAATGCTTCTTTTGGAAGCATTCCTTCATCCCTTTCTTTCTGGACTTTTCAACATTTCTTATTGCTTCTTAGTCATCAATATTATGCTCCTTATGTGAGCATGTTCTTTCATTGACCTTCATTGCATCGTGTTACAAGCCTTCAAACATGTTCTTGGTGAAAGAGATCCTTCCATGCTTGATCATGTTATAGAACTATACCCCTGACACATTAATATAAAAATGATGACACGACTTAAAATTTGATGCATACATACCTCATCTTGATCCTACTTGATTATTCTTTGGTGTAGCCCTTCTTGCTTCATCTTAGCCTGCATGCATATCATCCATTTTCTTGAATCCCATGAGTGGGATTCCCAATGAGACATCTGCCTTGGTTCACAAACATTCTCTTGAAGGTTCCATCATAGGATCTTAAAGATCCTTGCCTTGCAAATGTTTCCTACCTTTGATGATTTAGGTCTTCTAATATTCTTGTCATGATAAAGTTTTCTTCCATCATATATGAGGTCCTATACAATATGGTCCTTCTACATTCTCCTATATTCTAGGAGATATTTTTGCTTATGCATTTTTTGTTCTTTTCATAAATGATACATCTACATGAGTGTGTAGAACTACATTTACATCATGCTACTAGATTATAGAGGGTAATTCTATCCATGCAATTTAATTTATTCCTACATGCTCCTATTCTACTCAAAACTTTGAAAGAAGTCTAGAAGGAAAGATTTTGACCTAGTCATAGTAGAGATCCAGAGGATCTTCCTTCTTTTGCTTCTTTCCTTCTTCTTCCACTTCTTGATTTATATGAGCTTATTCTTATTCTCTCTCTCTCTCTTGTTGTTGTTGTCCTTCTTAAGCTTGGGATAATTCCTTTTGTAGTGTCCATATTCTTGGCATCCAAAACATTGAATCTTGGACATGCCTTTGTTGTTTTTTCTTCATGGACCGAACTTGCCAAATTTACCCTTTCTTTTGACCATGGTATAAAATTCTTTCTCCTTGGATCCCACATATTCTTTTGCCCTAAGTCTAGTATCCTTTGTTCTGCATAGACCACATATCACTGAGAGTGGTTTCTTCCTTCTTGGCATATATGCTTGACGTGAATTTTCCCCACTCCTCAGGTAGAGCATTAAGTACAACAGTTGCCATCTCTCTATTAGACATGACTTACCTTACCTCTTGAAGTTGATATCTCATCTCAAATGTTTTCGTGAAGCAGGGAGATATTCCTTCCTTTGTTATCTTCATCTTGTATAATTCATTCCGTAGAGATAATACTTCTCCATTGGTGGATACCCCGAATAGCTCTACTAGATTATCATAAATTTCTTTTGATGTCTCAAACTTGGAGACATAGGGAATGAGAGAGTGCTTGATTGATTCTATCAAAATCCTTTGAGCTCTTGTCTCATCCTTATTGTACTTGGCTAAGGCTCAAGTATGTTCCTTAGCAGGGACAGTGATAATCCCCTTGACATATTCTAGGAGCTCATTCTCCTTGAGAAGTAGATCAATCCTCTTCTTCCATGAAAGAAAGTTATTGGTGCCTACCAATTTATTGCTTTACTTGAAAAAAGACATTGATGTATATTCAGAAGGGGACATGTACTTACTTGATAGGTTTTGAGATTTGATGGATTTTATTCCTCCTTAAAAGCTTGATGGCTTTTCTTTCCTGGATCTTAATGTCCTTCAAGTTGTCATCTCCAAGTGGTATTTCTTGGTGATGAGGTGTGCTTGAGGACTTGTAGCTTGATGTAGATATGCTGCTTCTTTTATATAAGGCTCTCCTTCTAGCTTTGTAGCTCGCCTTGATGAATGATGGATTGCAGACCCTTCTTGTCCTTGAAGTGGTTGAGACTTTTAGGCTTGATGCTTCAACTTTGTAGATGCTTGAGTGTTCTTGAGTTTCCATTTCCTTGATGTGTCACCTATCCTCTAATACCATGTTAGAGAATTTAGGGTAAAGTGGTGTTGTGATTATTCTCTGAGAATTGATAACAATTTGTGAAGTATTTTTACTTTTCTTAGTTAACTTATACTTCTTCTTTTTCTTATTAGCGCATGTGTGTGTGCTTCATCAAACTACTACCAAAACAAGATGAAAAGAACATATAATTTGGCTCTCTACTAGGGGAAAACCCTCCTCTCTTGAGAGGGAAACCCTTTGTAAGTTTTCTCTTATTGAAGATTTTTATTTGAACAAATGGCAAACTCTAGATCCTTGACTAAGATCTCCTCCAAGTATGAGTCAAATCCTTCCTCTTTCTGCACTATCACTTCCAGAACTTTGTCTTCTAGCCCTTTATCCTTTAGGTTAGGAAACCCTAGAATATTAGGTCTTCTCTTCTTTTCTATAAAGATATCCTTTTTCACCTTTCCTTGGAAACCTTGTGGACCTTAATGCACAACTAAATGAGACCATTTATGTTGCTTCCCTTGGCTACTGTTGAATCCACAAAAATTACCTTACTGAAGTATTCACATGTGCTGACATAAACCCTAGAATATCCCTCCTTTCTTCACTTTCTTTTTCTTCCTTCTTTGTTGGATGAGGAGGCATAACAACCCTTGTCTATTAGCCCAAAATAGAGAGATGGTTCTTGCTACACTTGACCATAGACAAACCTCTTTTTCCCTCACACGTGTGGCTATTGATGCCCTAGAGAATAACCATGTACCTTCGCTATCCTTTCTTGTCTCTTCTCTACCCTAGCAGGGTTCTTATCCACCTTTACTCGTCTGTCCTCCAATGTTGTAGTCAACCTTCTCTTTGCGGATTTCATAGATTGTGTTATATGTCAAAATGAGGAGTGGAAAACCTCTATAAATAGAGGTCTGTCCCTCCTTTCTCAAGCCCACATGATTGTTCAGTAGGCCGACTTGATAGTTGCATTATATTTCATATTTATTCATCGTTTTTGTTGTTTGTAGACTTCGTTGGTGCTAGGAGAGGATTTGACCATGCTTGGAATTATTTCCTTGACCTTCTATGATGATTTACATGATGTAGCATGCCCTCAAAGGGTCTTTTCATAATTACATTTTGACTTTGACTCTCTAGAAGCACTTCAAAATGTGCTTAACCTATTTTCAATGAGTAAGAAACTCATTGACAAATAATAAAAAAATAATTTCTCTTTTCTTGAATAAGTACAAATATCAAAATCACATTTATGAAGACCGAACCTAGTTACATTTTATCCAACAAGTCACAACATATATGATAATATTATATTAAAAATATGAGATTCTACACTATTATAGTTTTATTTAATTTATAGATTTGTAAAATTAACTGTAATTAGTGCATGCATGTAAAAGTAAATCAAGCAGAAAAGTAGTGAATTAAAAAATAATACCTCACACACATAATACACAACATATGCTCTCTAGGAAATCCCTTCGGGAGGAAACCCAGCTGGAAGGTGAGGTTGCTTCACTCTATTTCTCTGTCTAGAAATATGGCTGCAGTTACAAAGAAGTAATGTCTGTGGCCCATGGGCTACTACAGTGCACATATACTCTCTGTGTTCTCTACCTCCTATCTCTCCTAGCTATCTTTGCTCAAATATGGAACAAAAATTCTCTCAAAAGAATGTAATGCCTCTTCCTCCTAGTGACTCGGTTATAACACAACCCGATAGCCTACTAGTGGTTAAGTTTGACTACATCAACTCTTAATTAGAGCTACATAATAGTCTCTTCTATAGTATTTTACATCACAAACACGTTACTAGCCCCTTTTCCATGAATAATGGGGGATGACGTGATATCCTCTTGAACTATAGGCGTGAAAATAGGAAGGTCAACTTATGAGTGGCATAAGTTTTGCATACAGACTCCGATTGATGCGATTATTGCGTTGTTGGAAAGCTCTCTTTGTGTCTAGAATAACATGAAAAGGTTATACACTTAATAAAGAAATTTTTATCCCCAAAAAATGTTGTATGATGCCTCAAAACACTTTCAGAAGGTTTCGGACCTTGTTTCACCAAATTGGGTCCCACCGGTAAAAATAGTCTCGTGAGCTGATTCCTCCACTTTTTCCAATCCAAATGCATAAATATGGATGAAAAATGATATAATGATCCAATTCAGATCAATAGTACTAAGAGAGAACAAATTGGTAATATGCAAAGAATTAATCATTCAACACCTGCTACAATTTTAAATGATGGGAACCTTATTAGGGTTAGTATAAAACTGTTGCTCAACCTCACATGTTTCTTGGGACTATGTGAGGTTTGGGTTCATGTGTTGTGATTGTTGAAATTGTCATGGAAGGGTGGATTTATGTATATTGATGGTATTCTCTATGAACTTCATGAGACTGAGTTTCATACTCCTTCTAAGAATACCATCAATTGAAAAATGTAAGAATGAATGTTTTTTTGATGGACAATTTTTCCTATTTAAGAACTTGTGGGGTTTTTGCTCATTGCTTGGTGGAGACAAGGATATAAACAAAAAACTTTGATTCATACTCTTCAAATTCCTTGTGAAACGAGGATTGGTTCGTGTCCAATGGGCTTTACCATTGGCAGCATACTCCTTCATGATGGGCAATTATTCTAGATAGTAAGACCTATTGCATCAACAACAAATATGTCTCCATGGTTCTAACTTCTGAACCATAGCTCAAATGTTTCAACTACTACTCAAGACCTTGTCCAAAACACTATCATAAATTTTTAAACTTAGGATTAACGAATGGAAGTGCAAAAAAGCATAGGTTGAAATTTGTAAATTGGAATAAAATTTGTAAGAAATTTCCAGATCATGAAGTCTTGTTCTATACAGTTTAGGTTCCTTAGTCAGCTCAAGTAAAACCACTTCGAATCTATACACATCACTTTTCTCACCCACTTTCAGTGTGTGTGTACTCTGTGCAAATTCAATGATTAAAGTTTAGTTGAATGTTAAATGAGATCAAAATTTTCATGAACTGATATACAGTAAAGCCTTTAAACGACCCTCTAATAAAATCAACTATTGAATAATGTAGATGAATAAAAAAATATGAAACAACAATTTATTTGGAGCTATGTAGCCAAAGGTGTCTTCCATTGAGGACATACAATTTGTAGCATAAAAATGACACAAGATTTTGGCAATTCTAAATTTGCAGTCGGGGTTTCAAAGTTGGAGTCAAGAAGAATATTGTTGGATTTCACATTTAAATGAAGAATGGGTGGTCGATAATCATGGTGAGATGACACAAACCCTTAGAAATCTTCAGTGTGATTTTGTATCTAGTTTTCCAATAGATATGCCCACCATTATTTCCATGAAGTAGTTCCCCTAGGCTTCCATTAGTCATGTATTCATACACCAAAAGATTAGTGTCATGTTTGGAGAAAATCACCAACAATATGACAATGTGTCAATGGAAGATTATCCGTAGAGTTCTAATCTCCTCAGAGAAACCAAAATCATTTGAAGAGCATATACCCATCAATTTATTCATGGAAACATGTTGTTTGTTTTCCATGATACCTCTATGCACAATTCTGTCTCCTCCTTTGTCGATGATGTTCTCTTCTTTGATGTATTCCAACACATCGTCACTCCCAAAGTTGAGATCATGGAATACTATCATATTTGAAGACATGGTGTCACCTTCTTTCTTGATGGTTGTTGCCTTAGATTTCATTGCCCAAAATTTTAACACTAGAGAGCAGAAGAGTAAAAATCCCAAAGCTGAGAGAGTTGGAAATCCAACCCATAATAGACCAATTGTGATCCACATAATTAGGGGTTCCTTACAAACAATATTTTATTGAAATGTGAAAATAGACTGCCCTATATAACATGGTTGGAAAAATTATTATAAGATAATTTCAGATGTCAAACTACACATGTTATACAATTCTTTGGGAATTCTCTCATTCAAATTATTTCTCGATATCTTTAGATAATACAGATTAGGTGCCTTGGTGAATAGGTTTAACCAAGTTACTTTATAAGTTTAATTTTCAAAATATCTAGAGACACCTGTAGAGGACAACGAATCTTCAACAGTGTCCTAAGGGAAAACCAAAAAAACCTCAAAAAAGAATGCCCATCGGCATATATAATGGACCAATTTTGATCCTTTATCATAGGAGTTAGGGAATGAAGTTGTGCCCCTCAAGTTCATTTACATCAATTCTTGCTACACCCAAATCACAACATTTGTTTTCCTAGATATTAACTTCCATTTTGTATTGCCTCAGGATATGGAGGGTTTCTAAGAAATAAAAGTCATCTATAATACCCCAAGAGTTTTGAAGAATAACTTTTAATTTTGTCCCTTGGTATTTTCTTGTTGTTCAGGATTTGAATTATGATCCCATAGTCACCTAGGATTGAAATATTTGTAATGTTTCTATCTTTAGCGAGATATAAGTCTTTGGAAATAGCATAGGCTTCCACTTTATTATTCTATCTCATTCCTGGGCCCCAAGTAAAAGTTGGTTCTATTGTTTCATCAAGGTTAAGAATAACCCCCTCCTACTCCTACATCCCTTGGATTTTTTTCGAAGCTCCATCAAAGAAAATAATATGAAATTTATTAGAATGTGTACATTTTTCCACTTCATCCTTAGAGCCATGAATGTGCCATTTATCATAAATATCATGCTTACCTTTAGAATAGGGTGAATCTCCACAAGGATATTGAAGGAGAATGTTCAACAATTTTAATTCATTTATGTCGAGATCTTTCCCAAGAGAGATGGGATCAACTCTTAATTTCCAATATTTTGGTATAAAAAAATATAACCCTCAATGCAACTTCTTGAGTTTAAGATTTAATGTTTTCAAAGATACTTATGTTCATAGCTAACCGTATCTTCTAGTAGATGAATTTAGGGAGAGATACCTAAATTTGTTTGAGGGAGACATTTCCTTGGAATTTTCTAGTGTAATTTTTATACTAAACCTCAAATAATTTTTGAACTAAATTTTGGAAAATTACTCTTTCAGCTAGATTTTCTAGATTATTCTAGATTCTTTAGTAAAACTACATTCCTAAAAGAGCTGAGATATATTTTCTTCAGCTGAAAATGATAGAGGACACTTGGAGGGAACTAGATTTCCTTGCTTAACTGTATTTTATGCTTAGAGGATATTTCGATGTGCAAGGAGCCAACAATAAAAATTGAATTTGGAGATGCTATTGGGATGCCAAATATTGTTCCACAATATTTATTTTGGTGGCTCACCTTGCAGAGATAATAAGGTATGATATTCCGCTTTAATTATGTATTCATACTATTTGTATTTGTAGGCGCTACTAGAACGGCTAGGGTTTCCCTAGTTGCAACTTGCAATGAGTTACAACCTATTGATTTCCATATAAGATAATATTTGAGTATCATCGTAGTTATAGCATCCCATCCTATGCTTGTGCATAGGTCATGGTTGCAGATTGGTTTTGAAGTTTTCTTTTTCAAGGTTTGATTTATATGAGGCTGTGATTTTAGATCCCCACCCCTATTCTTGTGTTTTATATTTGAAGAGACCCTTTCTATATAATGAGGGATCTTTCCAATCATGTTGCTAAAGGTCATGTCTTCTCTAGTCCTATGGTTTTGGATCTAGCACTCACCTCAGGTAGTGATGTTTCCTTCAAGTAAGTTGCACTCTAGTCTTTTGCACCTCTTTCCTCTATTTTGGTTCATCAAGCACCAGCTATCTCCATTCTTATTATCTTAGAGGCTAAAGAGGATGCTGAGTTCCACAGATATAGTAGCATGGTTTATTGATTTCTATGTGTTTTGGCCACTACTTGCAGATCTTCAATATTGGATTTCTGACAACTATCTTCCTATGATCAAGGAAGAAGCATTCATCCATCCTTGTGATAAAGGGTTTTTTGTTGTTGAGTTTTACAGTGTTTAAGAAAAGGATCTAATATTCAACTTTGGTCCTTGGCTTTTGGGGAAATGTTATTGTGTGTATTAAACATTGGTCTCTCTCCTTTGATCCAATCTTTGATGTCTTGACTTCTAATCCTATTTGGGTGCTACTAACAAATTTAGAACTACATTTATGGGGTTTTCCCGCTCTTCATGCTATTGGGTATACTTTAGGAAAGTTCTATTTTTCCTACCAAGAAAATAAAAGGAGAAAAATTGCTACTTATGATAGAATTTGTATGGAAATGAATCTTAGCCTTGGGTTTCTAGCTGAAATAAAATTGGATGGGAAATATTTTACGTGGACTCAAAAATAAGAGTATGAGCATGTTTCATTGTGATGTAGGGCTTGTTTTAATACTGACCATGCAATTGTTCATTGTCCTAATGGGTTAAAAAGTGGCAAAAGGAAACAAAAACAATCTACTTGGTGAAGTAGCTCCACTGAGGATCATCAGTTATTCCTTCAAGATAAATCTCCTCCAACTTCTCCTCCTTAGTGGAATACTATTTCTAAATAAAAGCATCAAGATCAAGTCCCCAAAAGTATACCAAAATTAGATTTAGATCCTCCGAAATTAGCTCATGAATCACATGGGAACCCTAGCCCTCAGATCTTGAAAAATTAGGTAGATCAAGCTAATGCAACTAAATCTCAAGAACAAGAAGAACCTTCAACACCTAATACTTCAGGTACAACCAAATCTACAAGCACTCCTCTTAATTCATTAGAATTGTGGAAAAAAGTTGGGAAAAAAAGAGTCGATAGGCATTATCACCAACCTTTTCCAGCATCTCATAGGGACCATACCTCAGAGCCTTTGTTTTCTTACCAGGCCCCTGTAACCTCTCCTTGTTCAACTATATCCATACTCTATCTCCCTCAAACAATTTCTCTATTATATGTTGATCATGCTTGCCTTATACTTCTCCCGTGACTTATGTAGTGTCTCTTGTATCTGTAGATAGATATGAAATATCTTATCTACAATTTTTTCAGCCCTCGGGATGTCTCCAATAAGATATTACCTCATGCCTCCTTGTTTCCCATATGCAATGTCCAAAGATGAAGGCAACACATATCCAAAACATGTTTCAAACGGGGAATTTCCTATAGGATTGTGGATTGCTCTGTTGTAAGAATGTTGTATATATACCAAATTTTCAATCCAGGTCTTGAGATGCTTCTCGTTGTATCCCATAAAAAGTTGCACCAAATTCCTATTGAATACATTTTTCTGCCCATCTGTTTGTGGATGGAATGTTGTATATTTATTCACCTTCGTGTCCATGTTATTTCACAATGTAGTCCAGAATGCACTAAGAAATTTTCTATCCCTGTCTGAAACGATGCTTCTTGGTATCCTAAAGTGCACCCAAACTTGTCCAAAGAACAAGTTCGTTGCTTCTTTCTCACTGATGGTATTTTTATAGGGCATCAAAACACACATCTTGTTGAACCTTCCAACTACCATGAATAGGTAGTCATGTACCTTCCTGGTTGTTGGCGAACCTCCCACAAAGTCCATGGAAATGCTTTCCCAAGGACGAGTGGGAATAGGTAAGGGATGATATATACCCTATTTCATGTTGCTAAGCTTGCTGGTACAACAAATCACACATCCTCTTATGAACCTAGCTACTTGCTCTTGCAACTTGGGCTAATACACATACCTCTGCAAGTTGGCCATGGTATTCCCTATACAAAAGTTCCTTATAACCTTGGAAGTGTGAGCTTCTGTAATCGGCCGCAATCACTCACATTTACGAACACATAACTTATCCAACATATAGAGTAACACTTCTTGGAGATGGTACTCAACAACGTTGTCGCCATCGTGCACATGAATATGAATATGAAACTGTTAATACACCTCCTTGAAGTCCCCATCCTCTGAATATGCCTCTCTGTATGCATCATGGGCAAATGATCCATGTGGATAAGATTCCCCAAAGCTATGATCTTTGGTGTGGGTGGCCTTGAAAGCACACCAACCAAATTTTTGTGTTGCCCTTCTTGTACTTTATCGCTAAAATGAAACTGTTGTAGGAACCCCATCCACTTGTAATTACTGGTCTGTTGTAGTTTACTAGAGGCCTACAAGTACTGTAGGCACTGGTGATCTGTGTGGATTACTGTCTCCTTTCCCATCAGATAGTTCTTCCACTTCTTCATAGCTTGCACTACGACATAAGCTCCTTGTCGTAGGTAGGGTATGTAAGAATTTCCCCATGAAATACTTCGGAATAATAGCATACAAGCCTTCATCCCTACATCAGGTCTGCTACCATAGCATACCCATTCACATCTGTCTCCACTTCAAAGGGTTGCTGCAAGTTTGATAATGTAAGAACAACTTGACTGATTTTCTTCTTTAGCTCTTCAAAATCCCTTTGATGACCCTTTCCCCACTGGAAACTCTTTCCACTTGTTGTTATGGCATGGAGCGATGCTACTACCATTGAAAATGAGGCTATGAATTTCCTTTGGTACTGTGCTACCCCAATGAAACTCCTAACCTTAGAAACATTAGTAGGCACTAGCCATCTCATGATGGCCTCCATCTTGGTAGGATCTATCTTAACCTCTCCTCCACCTATCACATACCCTAGATACACCAAAGACTATTGCGTAAACTCACACTTCTTGAGATTTGCTAGCAGTGGGTGCTTCCTTCAATGTCTCCAGCACCTGTGTCAAATGTGATATGTGCTCTTTCTAGGTAGCATTGTATACCAGTATATCATCCAAATAGATAATAACAAATGAATCTATAAAAGGGTGCAGTGCATCATTCATTAATATCATAAAAATTGTTGGTGCATTACATAGGCCAAATGACATGACTAACCACTCATACAAACCTTGTCTAGTTTTGAAGGAAGTTTTATAGTTATCTTCTTATTTGACTTGAACCTGGTGATATTAAGACTTCACGAAGTAATTTTCTTGTTGCAACTAATCCAACATATCATCTATTTTGGGCAGGGGGTATCTATACTTGAGCATGATTTTGTTCAACACCTTGTAATTTATACATGTCCACAAATTCCCATCCTTCTTTGGTACAATGATGATGGGTAACCCACATCGTGATCTAATCGATTGAATGAAACCCTTTTCAAATAGTTGTTGCAACTATTTCTTCACCTCACTAAATTTTATAATAGACTACTTGTAGAACCCAATGTTCGGCAATGGGGAGTCTAACAAAAGTTAGATCTCGTGCTCCACTTCCATATTAGGCGGTAGTCCTTTAGGCTCTTGAAACACATCCCTATATGCCTTTAGAAGCTCTTCTAGTCATTGTTTCTGTTTCTTAGTACACCCCTCATGGGATGCCTTTTCTCTTACTAACTCTTCTATAAACTAACTTTCTCTTAAAAATAGTAAACCATACTTCTTGTTGGAACTGACCAATATCTTGGCTTGGTTGGTACTTACAATGAATTTTTTGACTTGCCTTTGTGTGTGTTGATAATGAATTATTTTGCATCCTTGAAGAGCTGGAAAAGGTTGATTATCTGCATGAATATTGCATCTCGCATGTACATTTAGGGACTCCCAAACATGACTCCACATACATAAAGGGGAACCACATCTACTTCTACCTCATCAATAAAATCAACACTGATAGAAAATCTAGTTTTGCACTATTTTGTTATCTTCAGCTCTGCATCCTTATGTACCCATCCCAATAGATATGGGTTTGGATGATCACGAAATTCCAGCCCCAACTTCTTGACCAACTCTACTGCAATGAGATTCACCTGGGATCCTAAGTCAAAGATGATGAATGATTTTCCATCCTTGAAGAGCTGGAAATGGTTGCTTCTCCACATGAATATTGCATCTCACATGTAAATTTAGGGACTCACAAACATGACTCCACATACATAAAGGGGAACCACATCTAGTTCTACCTCATCAATAAAATCAACACTGATAGCAAATCTAGTTTTTCACTGTTTTATTATCTTCAACTCTGCATCTATATTTACCCATTCCAGTAGATATGGGTTTGGATGATCACGAGCTTTGAGCCCGAACATCTTGACCAACTCTACTACAATGAGATTCACCCGTGATCCTAAGTCAAACATAGCATCAATCTTTGTCTTCTTGACCTGTATCTTTATATGCAAGAGTTTGGTCATTTCTTTCTCTTCCCATTATTGAAGGCTACTTGGATTCACATCCTTCTACATTAATGTACAAACAATCTTCTCATCCATGTTTGAGATAGTTTTAACTTGGTTGCTTGAATCAATGGCCATGAGATTATTCTTCTTATTCTCAAGCTTTAGCTCTTGATGCAAATTACAACACTTCTCCTCTATATGACCTTCAATGTTACTGTGGTTGTAGTGGTTGTTGGTATCTTTACACAGATGTGTTGTGATTGTTGTATTTTTATATTATACCCAATTTTTCTTCTCCTTCCCCTCCTTATAAGCATCTTGTTTCTCCTTCTTCTTTGATCCACTTGATTATGCACTCTTTAGGCCTATGTTCTCTAGGTGCTATGTTTGTACATGTTTAGTCAATTTAGTGTGTCCTAAATTGCTACATAAGTTATCAATCCGGGAGTCGTAAATTGATGAAGTGTAGTGCACTGTATGTGCTAGACAACCCTTTTCTTACTTCAATGTTTTTCAGTTTTATCTTGTTTTGGGGTTTTGTTCTTGTTGGTCTCCTAAAGTGTTTAATGAAAATGGAAATCCTAGTATGAAGTTTTAAGAATAATTTTAAAGATCAAGTATGGATGTATAGTTGAAGACAAGGTTTATGCTTCTCTTAGTAATTCCCAAACTTAGAACTTCAAAGATCTCAAAACATACTGTTTATAAAATAAAAAATTGAACAAGAGTGTAAACATGCAGCTACATAAATCAAGCTAAAAATTAAGTATAGAAAATGAGGTTACCATCTTTGCTATCCACCCTAATTACATAATTGAAATCTAATAAAATTTTGCACTCAAGACTAAAAAGTAAAGAATACTGGAAACTAGTCAATGATTTCACCCATAATCACAATATTTCATCAATTAACTTCTAAAATGGGGTTAAGCTAAAGAATCTGGAAATATCATCATATGGCATGAACCAATAACATTTAAATTATCTAATTTGCTCTCTAATGAAAGCAAAGTCAATTAGTTCATCTATAATCACAATATTTCGTCAATTAACTTCTAAAATGGGGTTAAGCTAAAGACTCCGGAAATATCATCATATAGCATGAAACAACTCACATCTAAGCTATCTACTTGCAGAATAATGAAAGCAGAATAAATTACTTCACCTATAATCACAATAGCTCGCTAATTAACTTCTATAATGGGGTTAAGCTAAAGGCTCCGGAGATATCATCATATAGCATGAAGAACTGATATCTAAACTATCTTAAAGCACTAAACAAATCTCACTAAATAAAAGCATAACAACTAGAATTGAAAACTAAAGTTCAGCAGAGGAAGCAAGTCTCAGATCACCACTTGATGCAAAAACTATATGAAAAAGTTTGAGCAAAACCTATTCTGAAATGCCTTGATTAGTGTTAGTTGAAAGCATAACAAGCTGCAAAATCATGTACAGGATTAGAATGATTAAAACTATAAGCAAAACATGAGAAATGTACAACGTAAATAAGAGGAAATATACATGAAAAAATATATAAAACAAAAGAAGAACCTCAGCCACATAGGGGCCCTCTGCACAACTTTGGACTAACACGCTGTCACTTCAAACCACGCTTAAACAATCATGTGAAAAATAGAGTTTTTGTATTATGAAATAGAGGAATATGTCTCTCAGTTACACAACAACAAAATAACGCTACATCAACAATATTAAGAACTAACTATTTGCATTGCAAACACTTATATTTATAGAGGAAATAGATAACTGTATTTCAGAGGAAATTCTTCAGCAATGGACATGTGAACAGGTTAGAATCCGAAGATTCAGCCTCTTGGCTGCGATGAGCAATAAATATACGCAAGGTGGATGTTGGATTGTGTTATGGAGATGGCCTACAGGTGGCAAAAATGGATCCACGAGTTTAGGAACAACTTTGGGCTTCTTTTACGTGCAGGAACAGAGTTTTAGTTGACGTAGGACTCTTTGTTGACCACCCTTTGACCGATACCTTTCTTCATGAATTCGGCTAAGAAAATAGGGCCTCATTCATGTGTGGATCATTCCTAAGCTACCCATGTGTCTCATTCCTCTTCCCGACACCTCTAACCTACAAAACAATGAAAACAGTTGCGAAATTGCAAGTTAACAATAGAAAGTGGCTACATTCCGTAGCTGATAAAAAAAACCATAATCAAATAGCACACACAATGATATAATTTTCAAATCACTGAAATATACTCTTAAAATCAACATGTAACAACCCTTGATAACTTATAAGGCACTGATATGGGAAAATAGAAGAGAAAAGGTTTAAGAAAATGTGTGGAAGAGAGGTAGTTCTGGGGCTCAACATACCCCCACTGTGAAGATGTTGCATGTCCTCATGCAACCAAAATTGTAACCAACCTTTCTTCAATTCATCTGTTTTGAGGCTTTTGCTAAGACATCTAGCCATTTCTTCTTCTTCCTTGCTGTCACTGTCATCCTGGGCTTCATCATAAGGCATCTGTACTTGAGATTGATGAGGGCTCTACTCAACCTCCTGTTTTTCTTCTTTAGTTTTTGTTATTGGGAAAAAGTGTCTATGCAGAGCTGCTAGTCCCACTAACACGGGTAGCTATCTTAGAAACAAACAGATTAAAGCTACTTTCGTTTTCCTTTATGAGAAGTAGATAGGAGAAGAGCAAAGAATACCAACCTCGATCTTTTGCTTGGTTTTCTGCTTGTTCCTTCTCCTCTTTGATGGATATTTGCCGCTCCTCCCTTGACCACTCCACTTCAAAGAGTACCTGTAAAGTAAAAGCTGCATAATACCTTCAAAGTGCAGAGATCTACAATCGTAAACAATATAGGTCTAGATATATATTGACCACACACATGCATATATTAGCAAACACACAAGAATGTGGAGGCAAACTTGAATAACTTTATTGATATAAAGATTAGAAGAGAGGATTACAACCCATTGATCTAACCCAGTGTCATCCTCCCAGCATGAAAGACCTTCTTCACCTCATGAAAAGCTTAGATCACCCAACACTATGATATTCCACCAAGAAACCAATAACACTTCCTTACAAGATACAAGATTCTAGCCTTTGGATCTTTGGGATGAGGGATCCATATATAGATGATTGCAGGGGGGTGATTCAGATTCTGGGATTTTTATTAGTGTCCTCTCTCTGATAGTTCTTGATTCCACTTTGAGATTTATGATCTCTTACTCATCCCCGGGCAAATTCAGAGAGGCAAGTTTCACATGAGAAGTTTCTGGAAGATTCCATGACCATCCACCTTGCAAATTGTCTCTTCCATTTGTCTACTCTCACCCATCGCACCCTACAGAAGGGATTTTTAGTATGCATCACACTTTTTTCACTGAGTAGGTGAGATGCATTGCACCCTCTGCACTGAACAGTCTGTATGGTCCAGTTTTGACTAGTTCTAAGAAGTTTGCTATGGAGAACCTATGGGAGATGATGTAATCAGCTGACCTTGTTCCTTTAGGGCATGAAACAACACTTTTAGGGACTCATAAGCCCTTGGTTTATGGACATATATGATTGGGGTTGCAGTGCCCAAA